>APFE030966065.1:13508-36559 GCA_000404065.3 Pinus taeda | reverse complement strand
AAATCCGGCAGCAATTTATTCGAATCGCAAGTTTGATAGCTAGTTTCTGCACAATCAAAGCGTCCCAAGGGTTTTTCAAGGTGCTGAATCCAAATATGTAGTTAAAAAACCATTTTAACTGCAACAATATAAGATTTTACCTCAAGTTCTTCACCGGAATCCGTCACCAGAATCTCCAAAAAGTCGACAACTCCGATCTAAATATTACCTTAATAATAAAATGGTAGGTATATAATAATAATATTTACCATTATATTATTCTAACAATTTAAATAAATAATATTTATATAATGATATTAATAATATATAATGTACATAATAAATATATTAATATATAAAATATTAATATTGGTAATAATAATATTATATTAATAAATAATATAATATAAATAATATTTATATATTATATAATATAATAATTATAACAATAATAAATAAATTGATAAATAAAATAATTAAATAAAATTTGGGTCCCTCCCCTTGGGGCCGTTAGAGGTCCTTTAACCGTTACTCAAAAAAATTTAGTTGTTGGAATGGCCTGCTGTCCCTATTTAACTTATCGCTCAGATGGGATCTTCAACTTGTCCTCACGATGAACCACACTGGTTGGTTCGAAACGCGTAGACAAATGATTTTTTATGTGATTTTACCGAAATTATTCTCACAAACAAGATTATGGATCACAGAAGTCTGAATTCTTTAATAAATTTCAACTGAATTATTCATTCAATTGCTTTTAATATAGTACATTGATTTTAAAATTGTGTATGTATAATTTATTACTACTAGTTAACACAATAATGTGCTTTAAGTCATGTATTTGTTATAGGGTTTAAGATATGAAGGAATTGAAGGTAAAGACAAATGAGTTCTAAATCATAAGTTGATAGAAATAGAGTCACAAAGAAAAAGAACATGTGATTTTAACATGTCTTACCATAAAGGTTTAGACGGAGAGAATCTAAACCAAGTATGGTATGAGTCTTATTTCTTTATCTTCAATCGGACATAAGCACTTAAGAATCCAAAAGAAAAAGTCACATAAACTTGAAATTTCAAAATTTTCCAATCATAACATAGAGAACAATATAGTATCCTAAAATACCAAGTATAAACCTAAATGCTAAAGTTCTCATTTACTAATATTTCTTCATATAAATATTTTTTAATTTATCTATCTTTTATGAATTTTATAAGAAAAAAACTTCCAAATTTTCTTAAATAAAAACTAATATTAAAAAAACAATTATTAATATTGAAATGAATATTAAACATCAAATATCATTTATTACAGTTTTTCTCCTCAAATAATAACTTTCAATTTCAATCCCATATCTTATTATAAAAAATAATAAAAAATTCTAACATACATTATATTGCCATCCCCTACCTATAACAAATTATATAGATTTATGGATACTACCTATTTTACAAGATACAAAATGATTAAGATCATGATTTCTGGAGTAGCAAAGAAAATGTAAAAATTTAGATTACATTTATTAAATTAATTAATTGATAATTTTATTATGCAAAACAATAAGCATCTTGAATCTACTTTAAAGAGTCAAACTATTTTTTAGTCTTTGAAATTAGATGGTATATGTTCTACTTAAAAAATGGAAAAACATTATTTGAAAATGCTTTCATAGTTGATCAGCTAGATTAGTAGAATAGAATATTTCTATGTTGGAGGCTTTTTTCCGGGGAAGGGATGAGCTATGTTAACGCTTTTGTCTGTCCATAGTCACTTAGAGCCCACCACATGTTCAATCACCATTTATTAAATATCAATCAAACATGTGTCACTTTTAGTTATTCGAGATTGCTCATAGCATCGTTAGTATTGAGCATGTGAGAGAGAATCACATCATTTTATTTGTTCATGTCAAGTTATTTTTAAAGGTAAAAAAAAGGATTTCTAAAGTTTGATGATACATTGCAATAAAAACAATGGTAACCATTGTTATCATTACAGTACAACTATTAATATTATATATGTTTTTCAAATTTATTTTTTATATTTATTTTTATTTATGACCATTTAGAAATGAATCCAACAAAAAAAAATTATCATCAATTTCAACCCCATAAAAAAAAGATTTTTGAATTTCAAAACTTTTAAAAATAGTTTTAATTTTTAGAAAATTTCTTTTTAATATAATAAATTTTTATCAACTTTATAAAATTTTATAAAAAAAAATTTAAAAGACAAAATGTCAAAAAACTTTGACCAAAAACCTATTACAATATAAACCTGTCTGTCGGCGGGTATAATAAGGGGTAGCAAGAGGGGGAGGGGTGTTATATGGCCTCGAGAAAATAAAGGTGGCAAAATATTCATGGCGCCTCAGAAGAATGACGAATAACCTTGCTAATGTGTTTGCTCTACTACAAGGGATCTAGATAGCAATATATCATAAAATTTCCTCACTCTCTATGCTAGGAGATTCTCTCTTATTAATAAAACACTTCACGAAAGGAACTATCCTGAAAAATAGGGCATTGGACCATATAATGAAAATAATTCGGGACTATGGGAATGATATGGACTCATTAACATTCTTCCATGTGTCTAGGGAGTTCACAAGGAGGCAAACAAGTGTGCAAATGAAGGATGTCATCTTAAAATGAGCAATTTGTTTGTCAATGCAACCTAGATTTTTTCAAATTCCATGAGTTATTATGCAACATAATCATATAGTAAATAACCCTTTGGTCATCTACCATAAGAAAAGAAATAATAGAAGAACTAAAAAATTAAGGAGGAACCAAACCCATATGGCCTCCCCAAGCACATCTATCAATTCACAAAGGCCAATATCCCACAATCAAACCAAGGCTAGATCAATCATAACACCAAGCATGAGACAGATCAAACATGTTAAGAAATTTACAGGGCAGTAGTTAGGATGACTTCTCTTTACTTGATAATTGCTTGTGATATCTTTTTACTTTTTTCTTACTTATTAGCTTCTTCTCTTTATATTATGTTTGTTTTTATCATCAAAGAGCCACCAAAACAAGAAGAACAATAGTACACAAGAACATAGGATATAGGCTGCAAGCTAGGGCCAAAACCTCTCCAACTTGAGGGGAAAACTCGTAAATCTCTTTTCTTCTTATAGATTCTTCAAATGATGAATTCCAAGACCTCTAGACCAAGACAAATACCTTTCCAAGACCAAGTCTAACCTCATTGATGATGTGCTTCCTTTGCCCAAGTCAAACCCAGTCAAATCTCTTCTAGTAGCACAACTTTGACTTCCAGCTACAATTTTTCGGCCTCTACTACAGGTTGAAATTTGTGGTCCTCCCAAAAATAGATATTGCCACACGTGTGAGCTCGTTCTAGCCTTTCAAGGGATCTTCAGACCTTCACTTGACTTTCTCCTTCTTCTAGGGCTTCACAATGACTTAATGAGCCTTTTGTTGACCTTCTTCCTACACTTTCTTCAATTTCGATCTTGTAGCAACAAAAGCCTAACCAGCAGCAGAAACCCTAGCCTCCCTTTGCACGTGTGAGAGAGAATGAGCCAAAAAACACTTCTTCTTCATCCTTCTCCTTCTTTGCTAGCTTTCTTGTCCTTTTCCTTCGTGTAGATGATGAAAAGTGAGTAAGTTAACAAATGAGGTCGAGTTCCCTTCTTTATATAGGCTTCTAAGGTGGACATCGCTCCTCAAAATAGGCCAACTTCTTAGCTACTAGGTTGACTTGGTCTTGTAAGGTATTTTTGACACTTTTAATCACAAAAATAATTATTTTTACAAGTTACAATATGCTTGAAGGGGTCTTCAATCTTGGGTAGTCACATGCCCGAAAGAATTTCCAACTTGGTGGATTTGCTTCATCCTTATGGGTAGGTCATTAATGAAAAATTATGAACTTGGAAGGTATGCCTGGTGTGGAAATTTCCCCTAGGCTCCCCATGCTTCTGTTTTCGAGCATATAGCAATTTGAACTATAATAAGATGTCATATGTGGCATGCATTTAGAAAAAGCAAGCAAGTTTCTGGATTGTATTAGCGACAAAGATTAATCTCCTCCCTTGAAATTTTTTCATGAATTAGTAGGAGTTCTCCCCTCTTAGAAGGAATGGGAACAGGCATATAAGCAGTCATGCAAATAAAGCAATTCAAAAAATCATTAACATTGGTTGCATAGTAACTCCCAAGCTCACCCTTGCTAACTCCACCATTACATAGGGGTAGATACCTTGGACTGATGCTCTCAGCTTGTTAAGTAAAAATCCATCTAGAGAAATCCCCTCTAGCAGAGTATGTTTATTTTTCCTTGGCACTTTAGAATTAGGCTTATGCCTAAGGCATAATCACAAACACACTAAAATGCCACAACACAAGCACTTTCCACAACACAAAATGTACAACAGTGAATCAATGTAGTACACAAGACAATTTTCAACCCAAAACTTGTTATATTACAAAATTTAATACAACAAACATAGGGCTCTCATACCAAGGGTCATGCCCCTTACAATTAACCCTGACACAAGGAAAACTAGGGCTTGATGTCAACAAAACATGACCATCAATCTACCCTTGAACAAGACACACTTGACTTGCTTGTTGAAGGAGTGCTCAACTCAGCCCTTTTGGTCCACATACCTTGAACACTTGGAAGGTCCTTTGATAACTCTTTTGCTACTCACAGGCACTTCTACAAATTTAGAATGCTTGCATCCTCATTTGACCAAAATATCTCTATCAATCACTCTTGCTACTCCAAGAAGACTGATCTTAGGCTCATCAACAAACTTCCTTCTAACAATTATTTGCCACACCAAGGTCATTGCTCATAAGGTCTTCAAATCTACCCTCTTATCATTGATATGCCCAATTGCACTCACTAAACTAGGGCATCACACACAACCCTCTTATCATTGATATGCTACTCTAAAACAGTGAACTAGAGCATCATCCAAACTGCCCTCTAGTAATGACAAGGCTACTTCAATATCACTTTTCTTAAGGACTTCAATGCCTTCCCTCTAACAATGACAAGGTTGATCCATTATCATTGTTCTTAGGGTCTTCACAATACTTCCCTCCAATAGTGATAAAACTACTCCTCTATCATTTCTCTTAGGGTTCAACCAACTCTTTCCTCTATCAACCTTCTAGCAGCTTCTCCTAGAATGTTGAACTTAGGGCTTCAAGGACTTCCCTCTAGCTTCTCTCTTTCTCCTCTAAAATCATCAACTCAGGGTCTTTACCAAATTTTC
Source organism: Pinus taeda (assembly GCA_000404065.3). Classification (NCBI taxonomy): domain Eukaryota; kingdom Viridiplantae; phylum Streptophyta; class Pinopsida; order Pinales; family Pinaceae; genus Pinus; species Pinus taeda. Next base: position 31,316 of record APFE030966065.1, on the reverse strand, counting down.
CCTCTAGCATTGATATGGCTCCTCTTGAAGTCTACGGTCTTGTGTTTCTCTTCTTATGATGTAATGCACTTGTGGATGTGTGAGAATGAGCTTGAATTCACTTCTATTTATAGTGATCTTAGGTGGTGTTATCCTCCACCAAGGTTCATGTCACATGGGTCAAGCTGACTTCAACCAAACACCAAAAACCACATTATCATTAAACATAAATTCACTTTCATTTCTCTTTCTCCACATCATTGAAGCCTTAGGTGCCCCTCAACCCTCAAAGTGTGTTCCACATGCTCTCAATGAATAAACAATCAATTTCTATCTTGGTCTTGTGCCCACAACTTTGGGTACACTACCCACAAATCACTTTTGTGGGTCAACCCTTCACAAATCCAACCCCAAGGGCTATGGGAGTATCCCCCAAGATACACAAATCAACATAGTATTTTTGGGGGATGAAAAGTTTAGGTTCAATTATGGAATGAGACCTCCCCTTCTCCTATCTTTTTAAAGCACCAAGGTGTAGTTAGGAAAGTGCAGAGAAGACAACATAAGGCCAAGAAGGAATTGGGCTTAGAGAGTGAATGGGAGTTCTACCTCATTGTACTCTCAAAATGAGAAAGCTATATTGATTTGGAAATCAACATATAAAAATAATGAAGACAATGAGGAGGTATTGGTGCAACATTTGACAGAGAGAAAGTACACCACATGTATAAATTTCTTGACTCTGAATTTGAAGATAAGTTAGCAAACAACTACAATTATATTCTTAATGGATAAGAAACTAAAAATAGAAACTTGTTTAGTAAATCAATATAATGAAATGGTGGCTCCACATTAACAAAATGAGGAATTACAACTAAAGTTTGTGGAGCTTTAGGGAAAATTGAGAAAAATGGAGGATTTTAAAAATGTGTCCACCAGCTCTAATGCTCCATCATCAGATAAGTTGTTATATCTGAATGAGCCTGCCCAACACATGGGTAGTCCCATCTTTATTTCAGATTAGTGGAAAAATGAGTTGTAAATTTTGTGTCTTAGGGGGGCAATTTTGTAAGGTATACACCTAGATAGAGCCTTTTTATTGCTTTTCGTATGAATTCTATGAAGAAATTATGCTATCTAGGATAGATCATAAGAACATGTTAGCAAAATTGGATGAACAGTGATGTACTTCTGGGTGATCAGTTGTGTTCCCAAAGCAGATTTAATATAAAAATTATCATTATGGTTAAAAATCAAAATAAAAAATCATATATAACAATATAATATGGAAAAGATGTGAAGGACATGGTATATCATCATATTATGATTATGTATAATGGCTATATACAAAGCAAGGAAAGAAACCAACTGGGCTCGATTTCTTCACAATTTGGTATTAGGGTTCAAATGAAGGATTTCAAGGTGGCCTCCAGGAAAGACAAAGAAGCCAAAAAAAGAGGTCACAAGAGAAATAAGACATTGGTTCAAGAAGGCTGTGAACAATTAGTTAACTCAGAGAAAATCATGCCCATGTCAAAGGAATTTTCCTCCTTGAAATATTGAATCTTCAAGGAATTTCTATGTAGTCAATGTTTGATTTTATGTTATTGGTAGGCAACTTGTTAGTCTCAAGAATCTCTTGGATTTTAGTCCTTTTTTGGAAATTCAAGCTATATGTAACTTTTCTTTATTAATGAAACGATCCTTTTACCCCGCAAAAACCAAAAAAAAAAAACATATATAACAATATAGGAGAAATTGACATTTATGAATGTACATAAAAACATAAAATGAAATGCATGAAAAACATATGATTCTCATCAAACTTCCATTCGACCAATGAGATGTGAAATATGAGGCTTGGTTGTAGTCTATTTCTATGGAAATTTTGACATTAAAAAGTTATAGTTTTGACATTGAAATTTCACAATTTTGTAAATTTTGATATTGTATATACTATAATTTTTTTTTATTTTTTATTTTTTTTATTATTACTATTTTTAAACTAGTTGAGCTTAGGTTGGGGTAGCTGCTCTATTGGCTGGAAAATTGATTCTCCCATTAATATCTTATAAACTATTAGTTATTGGGTAAATTTATATTATTTATTTTATTAATCAAAACTTGTAATTTTAACTATGTATAAAAAATTTTGTAATCAATAATCTGGATTCCAACCAAATCGTTAAAATTTTTATAATAAAAAACTATAATTACAATGATCTCTCAAGAAAATTTTCCATCAAATTTCTAATAATGTAACAAAAATTATACATAATATATGAAAAAACCCAAAAAAAATAGAGTTTATTTGCCACACTAATAGGTAATTCCAATAGAATGCTATAAATAGTGATCAAGTCCTTTGACCAAGTAGATTGCATCCCAAATATAGTGATTAACTAATCAATTATCTAATTAGATGGCTAATTAAGTTACATTTACATGGATGGTTTCATTCAAGGACCTCCTAAACTTGTAATGTTTGAGTGAGGTAAATAGTTGGAAATACGTATGGGAAAAGTGACAAAAAAATAGATGGTCCAACTTTATGGGGAAGTGGTTCTCATCCATTACATCACCTATTAATGGGTGTATGACAATGACACCTGTTAGATGATGGAGATCAATCTCTCATCTCTATTTCGGGACATGCAAAATTGACTCTACCATATGATTTCATGAAGTAGAATGGTAAATTAAGTTTTCTACTTTCCCCTCCTATGTCATTTTCATATACTCTAAGATTCATGGCCATAAGTGGATCATTATGTAATTGTCACCCATCTTAGTACTTTTTAGGTGGAAAAATTAAAGTACTTGACTAGCAAGGGTCATTTTAGTGATAGGTCCCAGTTTGGATATTTGAGATATAAAACCTTCGAGAGACATTTTGAGGCATCAAATGATACTTTTTGGGGTCATAGTATAGGCCTTACCTTCTAGTTGTGTTTTGGTGCAGGAGTATCTCAATTTCCAATTCATTTAAAAAAAATCAATCTTTTAGAAGATAAAGCTCCAAATAGGGGGTTTTGACATTTGAGAAGGAATTCTAAATCCTTATTGTAAATAATTTTAGTTCCTTGACTTATTATAGAAAGTGTGATTCATAGTTTTTTTAGAACTATGGATAGGGATAAGATTGAATAGATAAGAATTTTAGTGAGCGAATATACCATTTGAGGCATGAGAGATTTAGGGAGTAAATCATGGAGAAATTTTAGGATCTAGAAAAATCTACTTTTTTCTAAATTCTATTTATCATTCTAAGCCTAAGGGCATTAGAATGGCCAAAATGATGTAAAATTAGGCCATAGAGAGACAAATATTTTTTATATTTGCATGTATAGTCCTTTTGATGTTGAATGAGGAGAAAATTCACCATATTGCTATGTGTCTCTCTCCATGTGTTATGTATGAATGCATTTGAGATCTAGTGAATATTTGTTAATGTGAGATTAACTAACTATGTACATGATAAATCCTAATTAGAAGACAATCCATCTGTGTGAGATACTGTAGATGAAGTAAACAAGATTGATAGAATTCGTTTAGAGCAGAATTGGGTAGAATTTCCAATTTTATTTTTATTTTTTTCAAAAGAAATATCTGGGTAGATCCAACTGAAGGGATCACATCCTGTCAACCTATTAGAAGAGCCTAACCCCTATGGAATTGAGGAGAATTAACCTTGTGATCTCCCATTAGCGAGGTGATTTAGCTATGGTACTCAACCAATTGAGTTAATCCTTGGGGATGGGTAGAATTTCCATTTGGAATTCCAGTTAAGAAGATTTGAAGTTGGGTAGAAATTGTATAGTGTCCAATTTTTGTAGAAGTCATGAGACTTAAGAGAATCAATTTAGGCCCGATTAAATTTGTAAGATTAAATGCATAAATGTTGCACAGAAAATAATCAATTAATGAATGTGTGAACGATCAATTAATGAATGTGTAAAGGAGGTTTGTTTATCCTACAAAATAGAGTTTTCCACTTCTTGGATGGAACAATTTCCATATATTCATTCCCTTTGAAGAACAAGATCTATCCCAAATCAAATCGAAATGAAAGAGGGGATGTCTCCAAAGGTATGAGCAAGTAGAATGTTGCAAATGCCATGATCAATATGGCATGGAGCAATATAGTAGATCGAATGGTAAATCAAACTTGAGTAATTGGTGGTGACCTATAGAAGATACAATGGTAAGGCATCCTTGCATGAGATATTGAATACCAAGTATATTCGGTTTGAATTGTGGTCAACTCACAAGATTTGGAATTGTGTTGGAGGCAATCTTGGTTTTGTATTATAAGGTGTTGTTGCATAGCCAAAAGCAAGTCGCCAAGGGAAGTTCTTGAAGGTAGAGGGTAAACAATGAGAATCTAATTGTGTTATGATCTATAGGTTACATTGTCAAGTGCAATTCTATGTTGGAAAATAGAGAAGTTGAAAGGTAAAGTGCTCAGTCTAAATGGTAAGAGTGCATGTCCAAAGTCTTATATTAATATTAGTTACAAAGTATTTAATCTATGGAACAATTAGTTTGGTGATTAACACCTGGGAAATCCATAAATTGGAAGAGCACTAAAGAATATGGTTCTAAAGATGGATTGCATAGATTTAATAAGGAGGTGAGATGTTTGCAAATGAAGGTGTACAAAGGAAAATATTCAGGCAAGCACTACGATGTAACACCCTCCTCCCACATCTACCCAAGTAACCGGACAACCGGGGTAAACATGTGACGAGGAGTTACTATGATATGATTCAACCTACTACGTCATGTTAAGGAAGTGGAACAGACAGAAACACACCATACAAACCTTCAACATTAGCAATAGGACTCCTAAGAACCATCCCAACCTTTCCACTAACCAACCCTTGGGTCCTACTGAGTTTTTAGACTACTTAACCTCTGGACGCTCCCATGTTATGGGCATGCTAGTGTCCAAAGAGCTCTGGACACTCCCACAAGCTTACATGCCTACGTCTAGGGACTATTTCCAGTAGATCTGTGCCAAAGTCCAGGGAATTTAAGGCACTTTTCAAGCTTAGAATTCCGGCCACTGCCTAGAGCTTGTTGTAACTTCCGGAATCCATCAAACACATGATGACATGAATAATAAACTAAAAACTAACTCCAGGACTAGTCCTGACCATCCCTAACCAAGACTGGAATTATGTCAAACACATGGCATCAATGCAATCTACATGTTCAAATAACAGATCTAAGCATAGGGGTCTCATACTTATCTGAGATTCGTTATGAGGCATTGTTTCCTTATCACTTTAGTTGTAGTTTCATCCATTAGGCGATAGATACATTGTTCAATTAATATACAAGTAAAAACATGATGGGAACCATACATAGCCACTATTAGAATACATATTCATAACCAACATAATAAAAACATAAATACCAAGGATACAATAGCCAAATAATCCACATATAAACCGGTATGATACTCATGAGATAACAAGGATAAATAACCTCATATTAATGATGCAAAATCCAACCCGATTTGGGACTACCATGTTCCACCCGACTGTAGAATGGTTGAGACAAATCTCTCTTTAGTCATTCACCCCCATGCCATACTCCAATCATGAATGTGGGATCTCATAAAACACATCAATCAAAACCATCCAGGGTTTCCAGAGGCCATACCACCTCAATGCATTAAACAATGGTTCCACCTCACAGTCGTACATCACAAAACCATCATCAGATTGGTTGCTACCCATGCCTTCCAAGGCTCCAGAGTGTTTGTTCCAACCCATATTCCAGGACTAGTAACTCAACCCACGACTACTACTAGGCTCCAAAGAATTTGTACAACCAAGGTTCCAGGACTAGTAACTCAACCCACAACTTATATAAGGCTCCAGAGCATTTGTCCAACCAAGGCTCCAGGACTAGTAACTCAACCCACCAAGGGCTCCAGAGCATTTTTCTAACCAAGCCTTTAGGACTAATAAATCAATCCAAGCTATTACAGGGCTCTAAATAATTTGTCCAACCAAGGCTTCAAGACTAATAACTCAACCCAAGCCATTACAGGGCTTCCAGAGTGTTTGTCCAACGAAGGGTTCAGGAACTAGTAACTCAACCCAAGCTAAGGAAACATGAGAACCAACCAGAAAAATAAGGAAATGAATCCACAATCACCATGGGTATCCAAGAAATGGAAAGGCTAGGAAAATCCACTGCCAATCTAAGAAATCCTCCATACCAATGATAGATCATGACCAATAAACCACATGCATGTGCCATGCATGCCAAAACTAGTGAGGAAAACATACATGCAACTCGGTACATGCAAGAAAAACCCGTTGTAGTTGTTGACCCTGATGTCCTCTTGCACTTTCTTGCTCTTCCTTTTCCTTCTTTCTCCAAAAATCCAAGTATTCCACACCCTCCAAGAGTGATCCAAGAAAACTCTAAGTGTCCAAGAGTATGAGAGAAAGACAATAGAGAGAGAGCTCCAAAACTGAACTGACCAAGCTTACATTGACCAAGCCTACCCACTGATCCTTAGAATCCTTTCTATTAATGAGGCCTCTATTTTATTCATTTTCTATTATTTTCCTTCAATTTCCTCCTCACATGCAACATGTGACCTTTCACCTTCCTTTTCTCCTATTTTCATAAATAAATGTCAAATAATGCCTCATGTCTTTCCAAAGCCTTTTTCATTGCCTTTGTCAATTTACTTAGCCATAATAAAGTGAATTAACACCCATTAGGATGTTTTTCCCACCATTCATCTTGGAATACATGTCCCATGACCATGGTCTTATATATTTTATATGGATTTTTAACCAATGTTGTTACAGAACCCTCCCCCTTGGGGGAACACCATCCTCAATGTTCAATGGCACTTATAACCAACAAGTCTGCTGAAAACAAAACATACTGCCCATGGAGCTTTATAACACAGCTCATTGTAGTATTTACAATGACATCCTTCTGAAAACATGACATATATACCATGTACTGGAGCTTTATAACACATCCCATTCCGGTATTTACAATCCACATATACTTATACACCTTTGTTTCAACCAACAAATAACCATATTATCTATGGAGCTTTATAAATCCAACTTCGTACAATATTTACAATAATATACACATATACACATTTGCTCAACCAACAAATAAAAAGGATACAAGGTCTGCATTTGCAACAAGGGAATCCAGAGGCTCACATCTCCACCCTCAAAGTAATACCATGATTCACCTCCTTTCCAGAATGTTCAAAATCCACTTCCAAAGTCAAAATTGCATCCAATGTCCAACACCACAATCCTATGCCACTTGTCCTCTCAGTGAACAATTACCGGCTTATTGTTCCAGGGCACACTCCCAATGTGCATCTGGTTCCATCTGGAAATTCTAATGACCAAAACAAATCCAATCCCAACCTTCCCTTCTCTACTACACAGTCTCTCAGGTAATCTGATCACCCTCTTCTGTGCAATCACACACCTTCCAAGTTCCATTAGCACCCTTGTCCCGGGCAATCCATCCCTTGGAAAGGCTTCCTCACATCGGAAGATACAAAAACTAAGGCATATCCCTGCCTTAAAACCATCATATCGGTCATAGCATGCTCATGGAAATCAATGAACACTATTGGGTACCAGTGTTCCACAATGGACCTGCTCTTGAAGTGCTTTACCAACATACTGCTGCATGTTCCAATTTCTTTCACTGTTGTTACTAATTCTTGTAGTCAATTTCAAACACCCAATCAGGCATTTCATGCTTTCCTGTACCAAGCACATAACTTCCATTAGATTCAAATAAATTGAAATAACTTTAAATCTTACTTCTTTGGTGTCTAGTCAACAAGGTACACTTTCAATTTTCTTCACTTCCAGTCACAATAAGTTAAACTAGCATCTTTCACCAAATCGTCATGTATAAATATATCACATCAGGTTAGCTCAAAACACAACCATCATAGATCAAAATCATAAATCACACGTTACCATCATAAACCAAAATCATAGATCACATGTAATCATCATAGACCAGAATCATAAATCACATGCATAATAAAACTGAAATAAAATACTGATACTTAGCCTTTAATCAATCCTTAGCTTCTACCTTTGTCCTTATTCCATACACAACTCTGGATCAGTTGCCACACCTGACAAACACTAAGTGCCTTCTCCTCAACCATGTGTACATACACATAATCTGCATCACACGCATACAACCACACACGATAAACAATATCATGCAATACATGCACATACACATGTCATACAACTCATACACCTACACTTAGTGTACAACACAACACAATACATACACTTGCATCCAGTGTACACCACCACACAATATATGTACCTACACCTACCGTACAATGCAATACAAGACATGCACTACATAGAGTAAAACACAATGAGTACACATGTCATGATACCACAACTACACAATGCACATACATAGTACTACATGTACACAACACAACATGTACGACATGCATATAATACCACATGTACACAATATACACAACACCACATGCACATCATGTACACAACATCGCATGTACACGACACCACCTGCACAATGCGTACCTAGTGCCACATGTACACCGCACCATCTGTACAACGTGTACACAATACCACCTATACACAGTACCACATGCATGACATGTACATGACACCACATGTACACATCATCACATGCATGACATGTACACAATACTACCTGAACACAACACCACTTGTACAACATGTACACAACACCACATATACAATCATGCACACAACACCACATGTACAATCATGCACACAACACCATATGTACATATTACCAATTGTAAAAAATGCACATAACACCATATGTACATAACATTGCATATACAACATGTACATAACATCATATGTACACAACACTACATATCCAACATGTGAACAACACCATATGCACACAACATCGCATATCCATCATGCGCATAGTACAATATGTACACAACACCGCATATCCAACATGTACATAGCACCATCTATACCCAACACTACATATGAAATATTGGCACAACAATATTTGTACCACCTTGTATATAACATTGCATAAACGACATGTACACACACACTATATACATAACATTGCATGTACACAACATCATAGATACAACATGTACAACATATATAACATATGCACAAAAATGGTACCACACATCCAAAACCACATTGTCTCTACCAAGAAACCTTGCTTCTAGTGTCTCTCTATCATCCATGCTTGTCCTAACATGTCACAAACCACATTGCTTTCATTTTGCTGATGTATCCCTCAGTATAGCCTTCCCATAACATAGACATAATATAATCACATAATATCAACTCATAACCACAATATACTAAACTCATAGATTTGTCAGGGATACTCCTCCCAATTGATTCCTCATAAGACCAAGAACCTATTCATGACATTCACCTACATAAGCAATCATTCCTCCACAAGAATGATCCCTGATGACCCTGTTGGACAGTGACATAGATACATGGATACATACATACATATACATAAACATTAGCATAAAACAATCATGATCCATGATTACCCTGTCAAACATGAAATACATTCATACATACATGTATACATATATAAACATCAACATAATCATGATCATAACATAATTACCACATATCATAAGGTCAAGGTTAAGAGAACTCCCTTTATCTGTGAACAACATGCACAACATTGATAACAACCGTTCCTAACATAGCCAAGGCATATGATGCATCAAACCCTTTCACCTTACCTTTCTTGATTGCCTTTCCCATGATTATCCTACCACCATCCATTTACCTCAATGGACCCAACAAATCTGACTAGTTGTCATATGCTTGCCTTCAATTTCCCTTATACATGCACCAGGCTTCATCTAGGTCTTACATTACCTATTGGGTTTCATTCATCTCTACTGAGCTCCATTAAATTCCTCTTTCCCAAACAATTCCAAGACTCTTGAAACATAAAATAAAAAACCAAGAAGCAAGCAAGATAAAACCATGAAAACCAATAACAATACGACACCACAACCAAAGTGGCATGACCATGCACAAGACGCAAACAAAACCACAATCAAGCACAAAAAATCACAAAATACCCAAAGCACATGACTGACAATAGACACCATGACTCAATCCCCATGTTTCACAGTGCTTCCAAGGGAAAGCTTAGTTCCTGGCAGTCGACTAACAATTCCCCTCAGGAATTGCGTAGTTTTTGCTGCCAAGCCTCTTAGTAGCTGACTGCCATTTCCCCTCAAGAATTGCATAGTTTTTGTTGCCAGTGAACCAACAATTGACTACCAATTCCCCTCAGGAATTGGGCAGTTTTGGATGCCAAGCTCCCATTTCCCGCTTGTTCTGGAAACTACGCAGATTTTGCCTACCCAGCCTTCCTGCAGCCCAGATTGTTCCTGCCAAAAACTACATAGTTTTTTTCTCCAGCTGAGCCATACCCCGCGAACAGTCACTATCAATTTGAATTGCCCATATTTATCGCCCAGTGACTCCTAAGCATTTTTCATCAACAGTTCCCGAAGCCTCCATCCAGCCTCGCAACCTTGTCACCTCTCTCGGCCACCTACATTTGAAATGATCATGCATCATGATAGAATAGGAGGCTTATGGATTTGTTTTCGTCCCGTCATGAGTGACTGCAGACATAGGTACACAAACAAACATGGCGCAACGACAGATGGGATGAACAAAGGGAGCACATGCAGAAGGACAGGTTCACCAATGGATGAATAGACGATGCATGCAAAGAGATGTGCTCAGGAACGAATGTTCATGTAAAGATGTGTTCGTGGACGAACGGACGAGCAAACATGCAAGATGTGTTCACGGATAGATGGACGAACATGCACCTTTCATGAACGAATGAGCCTGTCAAGCTTACCAACATACAAGCAAGGAGCAATGTGTGAATGCAACATCAAGTGAACCAATGACCATCGAAGACTCCACACACTTTTCCATGCGGAGGTGAAGCTGTCACACACCATGAGGACATCCATCACTCAGCAACACTACAGCTTGACATGCACACCAGCATCGGCACAAATGTATCAACGCTATAATGTCAATTTATGTCATGAGTCATGTCGTCCACATCTTTATTATGGGCCATACTGACAATCAATGTAATGTAATGTGGAAGTCTAAGAAACCCACTCGTAGTACGAAGAGTCATGTAAAGTTGAAAACTCATGGAAGTCAAATAGTCATGAGGGTAGTTGAATAGCCACAAAGGTCAATTTCACCCTTGGCTATAAATACCCCCTCATTTGTACATGCAAAGGACTTTTCACCTCAACTCCTCCCACATAGCCTTGAGAGTCTGCAATCTTTTCTACGAGGAGTAAGTAGTGGCTCCAACATCCCACACGTGGGGTTAATGATGTATGGTGTAACTATGTGTCTTGAAACTTTCGATTAATTCAGAAGCCTACTCACAGGTCAACACATTTTCACACATGTATTGTAACTGTTGTAAGACTAATCTTTAACACTTGTAATGCATGTTTCTTTAACCCGTGTTTAACACTTGAACTAATTCACTTGTTGTAATACATATATGTTAAGGAAAATGTGTTGTATATCTGTTAACATTGTCTCACCCGTGTAGACTACTCTCTCGGACATCAGAAAAACCTTTTACATAAAACTTGCAATAACAACCATTGCACTCGCATGGACTAATCCGATGAGTGTTATACATTTTAACTACCTTGTGTGTTTTGACGGCTACATCTGTGTGGATTGTTCCGCTAGAAGTTGTGCATGTCTTGTTGTGTTGTGTGTTCCTAACAGAGTTGGGACTACTCCCAACTGACTTGGGACTCACTCCCACCCTTTCCCTCTACGGTGAAAGAACCATTAACACAAGTGGCACTTCTCGAAAGACAAAGAAAACCACTCTCCTATGTTGATAAGTAATATTTGAGGCAAATATTTAAGATAATGGCAACCAGGTCATCATGCCAAATGGGACTCCCACACCAAACAATGTGAGGTCTAGTTGGGACTTCATACTGGGGTGATCCCCTGAATGTTGGTGGGTCTAGCATTGTCAACATTTTGGCACTAGGAGGAGGGATAAACGACAAGCTAAGTCCTCACATATATTTTGAATCTCTACATATCTATCATGGCTAACTACAAAGTTTCTCTTCCGGAGTGTATGTCTTATGGAAACAACTTTATTATCTCAGATAAATTGTCACATAAAAGATATGATGGTGGAGGCTATGTAGCCTTGGTTAGGCACGCGGTCAGCATTGTAAGCTCATGCAAAAGACATGGAATCTTTGAAGAATACATAACCTACGCGTTATTCATCTACACGCTTTGAGGGAACCCAATGCACTGGTGTGCCATTTTGCCTGGAAAATCTATTCATTCTCTTGCTCATATGGTTGCAGAGATAGACCGTGCTTTCAATCACTTTAACCATAAAGCACTCGACAAAGAAATTATGGAATTATGAAAAGCACCCAATGAATACGTTGAATAGTTTCACACATGCTTTTGTAATCTTTCATACCAATTTCCTGAAGATGAAATTGATTGGGAATTTCTCTATGGAATATTTGAGTATCTTCTTCACATATCTGAAAATCTGCAATTATTGAAATCGCTCGAACCCCTCTCAGCACACTTCGGTGATGGAGTTGCGCAATCACAGGTAGGCACAATTGCTGTCATAAGTGTCTGTCTGCCTTCACCTCATCAAACAGCTCCACCACCGCAGAGTGTTGTGGGAGAACATGCATACACAACTATTTAACTGTCACGTCCTCCCACCCCACCTGCTCTTAATATTTGAGCAGATTTGGCTTGCAAGCCTATTAGTTGTCACATGGATTCATTCCCTCAACCTCTACCCATGCATTCTGTTGATCCTCCGGATTGTACTGTCTTGTGCTCTTCCGTTCCGGACCCTCACCTGTTGTGAACGAGGATCAAGTTGTCGACAGAGTTGGTACTATGCAGCCAACCTATGCCATCATTCATGATGAGTGTGTGCAGGAATCTAAAGAAGAACCTTTAGTGAAGGATGAATCCCTTCCATCCATGCCTCACCCACTCTATCCTGACATCCCTTTTGATTTTGCGATTTTTGATTTCCCCTGTGAAAACTCATTTCCGGATGTTCCTACTTCCGATCATTCACAGGACACATCGAATGTGAGTTTGTCGTTACATTGCGGAGAGGACACACCTTCCTCTGAAAATCTATCCAATCTGTCATCTGTCATTTCTAAAAACAGAGAAGGTGAACATTCTTGCTTCTCATCTACCCCTTTGCATGATTCATCAAATCATGAGGATGCCGATGAACATCCTGGATTTTCTGATCTTAGTTGTTGTGATCTCTCTACTTCTTCATCTAATCAAGATGTTGATACAATCATTGTTAATACATCTAAGACACTGGTCTATGATGATCTATCTGTTGACGAAGTCAAAACCCTGCAGACTGTCGAGGCACTTCATCCCAAGTTGATGGTTATGTCAGGCCCTCGTTGTCTTGAGGTTGGTTTCACTTCTGATCAGGAAATTGTTGAAACATGCAAGGCTCCTCATCACTCTCTGCATTGGATTCAAGATCAATCCAAGACTCAGATTTCACTTCCTCCACTCGAACTACATGATCCCATCGCTCATGCATTGGTGGAATCTTACACAACAAGCACACTTGCACAACGTAAGTGGTCTACCTTCCTTCATTTTCTTGCAAGTCACAGTCAAAAGAATGCATACACTCAACATCTCTATGTAGTGTAGTACAGCACCATGGCAAGTCCACAGAGTGCATGACATGCACTTTCACTCATTTTTGTTCTATGGATTCTTTTAAGCTTGAAGTGTGTACGTCTTCATCATTATATCTTTCATGCATGCTGGTTTGCACAACTGTGATGATTGCAAACTATTCCTTCACCAGCATGGGTCGACCAATGCACCGGTGGCTACATTGGAAGTATCACTTTATGTGAGATGACCCATGCACTGTTATCTTAGGAGTAGGAGTAGTACTTGCTTTGAGTTGTTTTCTTGCATGCATGTTTTCTTCTTTCTTTGTGTGTTTGCTTGCTTGTTTGTTTGTTCGCTTTTCATACGCATTTTCTTCTGCTTCCTGCCTTGATTTTTGGTTTGTTTGCTTTTTTATGTCCGTAGGTTAGTTTCACATGGACAGTGTGCAAATCTTAAACCAAGCTAGGTGAAGTAAATGAGTACTTGTACATCTATCAATACTTGGTTATAAGTCATCCTGCCTCTTATGTAAGAGCTTGTTGCCTTCAATCCATGATACATCGATGGAAAATATGTACACAATCCAAGAGAAGCTTGGCCCACACATGTACTGACTGTAATCACTTGATGGGAGGGTTGAAAACCTTCTTGTCAACGACCAAGATTTTAAGCATCATTTACAATAGGTTGGGCCACACACGTGCCATGTACATAGTCTGCTTGCTACTTGTTGTTTTCATTTTGTTTGCCTTGTTTACTATCTTTGTTCTTATTTGGTTTTTTTTGCTTACTATTTTTGTTCACATTTGTTTTGTTTGCTTGATACCTTACTATTTTTGTTTCCAGAAATAAGTGTTGCCAACTACTGCGTTCTGGCTTTTGAATAGAGTATGTGGCTGAGATTTGAAGAAACTTGTGACACTGCAACACTTTTTCAGCCTTGTGTTTGTCTTCTATGTGCTTGGTTATAACCTTCGACTGATGAAGTCTTGATGAAAAATATGAGATGTCTGCAAGGGAATTTTTGGTTCGACAATGAACTTGTGTCCACATTGGGAAGCCCCATGCCTGCACTCAGCCTTTTTCTCTGTGTGTTCAAGCTCATCCAACTAGTAGAAACAGAGAAGGGGAAAATGTAAACGAGAAAACCTATGTTAGAGATCGTACATGCTTCTTTGAAGGAACAACCTTTTTCTCTCTTAATAAGTTGGGATCCCTCTTTTGCCCCAAATATAAATAAGTGCCTATGCATAGTCCTCTTGAAAAATACAAAGGCGAAAGAAGAGAAAGGCTTCTTATGTAGAGAGGTGAAGCATGCAACTCCACCAAGGTACTGACCAGGCTCGCTGGTAGTGGAGCAATGTGTGTGTTCCTGTGTGACTATGCCAGGGGTACTGTCTAGGCCTGCTGGTAGTGGAGAAACACCAGAAATGAAAACTTAATACTCTGAAAATCTTCAACTCATGAGCTAAACTACCCTTCCCGAATTCGAAACATTGTGATCAATTTGAACTTTTGATTGTGTTTGACTGAGTTGGAAAAAGGTGAACCATGTATGTTCATGAGCTAAGTGGGGAAGCCGGAGTAACCTGCACATCGATTCAATACTCCCTGAAATACCAAGGCCCTATGCTATCAATGAACCAAAACAAAGAAGTTGGAGTTCTACTAGTGTGTCGCCAAGTGTTGTAGTGGGTACAACCACCCTCCAAAATTTTGGCTACACCCAATTTCAGAGCCTCCTTTGGGAGTTTAACTTGATGACTGCACACACTTGTGTTCACTCCATGAGATCGTGTGAGTCTTCACACCCACCTTGCTTGATCATTTCACCCAAGTTTTTGCATATTGATGTCAAATTCATGCTTGTGACCATGTTCTAGTTATACTCAAAGTCTTCGCTTCATTTGTATTTGTTGTGTTCGCTATGAAAACATTTGTCGCACTCACACACAGAGTCACATTCATTGTCATGCAAGCATCATGATGGTCGACCAATGATCAATCATAAGTGTTGTGCTTGTTGCTTACACCGTTAGCCAGTCATGTTGAGCATGTGTGTTTGGATGGTTTGATTCATCTTATTGTCAAATCATCTAAGTTTGTGTTTGCAAGATCACGTATGCATCTTTCTCTCGTTCACACACTTAGTCACTTTATTGAAGTTCTGATGACCATATTCTCCTTTGACAGCTAGACCATCACCCTACCATCAACTCGATCGACTGTCACCCAGAACAACGCAAAAGCACCATGCAATCCATTTCAACCTGGGTTATCCGCAAGCAAATCGATCAACCTGTTAGCACTTGAAATTTCACTTCAGGCTGAAAAAGGCAAACTTCAAGGCAACATCAAACCATTTAGCCTCGTAGCTAGCCCTACGGGGCAGGAGAAGGCTCTCTCCGATCAATCTCAGTAAAATCTTCAATGGATGAGATGACCAATAGGGTAACACTGATTTTAGGCTAGTAAACTGATCAAAAGATTGATTTTTGGGTTTTTGGGTTTTTGGTCGCAAATTGAGGAGAGGGCAATTTTGGGTGCGGGGATGGGACACAGTTTCTGCAGGGGGTTCCTTGGGGCGAGGTAGGAGACAGTGTTGATGCCTTTAATTGAAGTGGATGGTCAAGAATGAAAGAAAGAGAGCTAAAGAGAGCAAACAATAACTTTGAATTCTCTTTAGACAGTAGAAAACATTGAAATTAAACAAACTTAAAAGCAGAGCATGGTAAGCATGAATTCTTACTTTAACACTTCATTTGTTTAACGTGCAGAAGTAAAGCAAGGAAATGAATCACATAAAAAAGCTTACAAGAACATTGATAAACACACCATCAACCCATGAGTCCACAAGAATCCCAAAGAGGACTGCAAAACCCTGGTCTTCCTTAGCCAAAAATTGCAGAGATACAGTGAAATAATTCAATGATAGCTTCTCCCTCAAGAGTCCAACCATGAAAATGAGTAAGAGAAGACATAATATAGAAGATCTAACTCCTTTCCCCACCTCTAGGGGTCAAGCTGTTTTAACTAATTCCAAACTAAGCACTAGATAATAGGCAGTCAAAACAACTTGCCTCTAAAACTTAGGAAACCTATCCATGCATTAAATATTTACCATTTACATCAAGGAAACTTCTAGAAGTGTTCAAGGAGAGTAAAAGTATCTAAGTGCCATGAAAATTACACAAAAATACATCATTTACATGCCCCAAAAGTCAACCAAAGTAAAAACAGTGTTTTGCTGGCTGAACTGGTCAAAACAATGAAATTTTCCTGAGTGGTCGCACCCCTCACTTTGACTGGTCGCACGCATTGATAGCTCTGTTTGAGGGCCTTCCCGATGTCCAAATCAGGTGCACGATAGCTCATTGGAAAGGTTTGTGAGTCTACTTTCCAACCCCACTAGAATTTCTGAATTGGGAATTGATTTGACACCTCAAAAGGCATTTCTCCCAAGGCAGCTTGCTACAACTCAAAAAAGGGGCAGAAAGCCAAAATTTGCATGTATTTTGAGCTTTTGGGAGCCCAAATCTTCATAAAATCTGAAACCCATCTATAGGAAAGTGTATTTTTGCATGACAATTCCAAAAATGTAGATTTTTCCCCGTTCTAAGTTGTCCCTATGACTGGTCGCGCGCGGGGTGAGACCTCTCAAATGGCCAAAACCTGTAACATTCTCAAAAATGCCAAAAATGCCTCAAAACTCTCAAAATTTCTTGGGTTTGCTGCTAGGAGGATGCTAATGAGTGTCATGATGAGTGAGAGAAGCCTCGGCCAAGATACAGAGCGGGTTGGTCTTCTTTCTCATTTTTGTGCCTTGACCAACTCTACTGGAAACATGAGATTGCCATAGGATAAGCTTGTAAATCTGTCAAAGAGGTGGGCTCCTCTCTCTTATGATGACCACCTTTGCCCCCCCTACGAGGCCTCCGCTGTACCTCAACCTCTGTAGAAGAAGATTGGTCATCACTTTGCTCACAGGTTTGGGTGTCTGACATGGTTTAGGAGCAAAGTGGACAAAGTGAAC
>APFE030966058.1:0-33199 GCA_000404065.3 Pinus taeda | reverse complement strand
AGATAGATAGATAGATAGATAGATAGATAGATAGATATAGATATATAGATATATAGATATATACCTGAGACTATCTTTTATGGCATAGAGAAAGTTCAGTGGTGAGGATCATTGATATACTCCATCAAACTGAGCATTAGTTGAGTGCATGACTGTAATTACTGAAGTTGATACTCCATGACTCTTGTAGACCTTCTTGTTGTATACTTGCTCCTTTAATCCTTTCAACCTGCTTTGATGTCCTTGAAGATAGATCCTTGTATGTCTCTTTTGTTGCCCTTCATTTGACTTCAACACCTTACCTCTGATACCATGTTGAAGAATCTAGGGCAGTTAGCATTAGATAGATTCTTTTATACTTGATAACAATTTGTGAAATGCTTTTACCATTTATATTATCTTGATCTTATTCTTATTATGAGTGTGTGTGTTTACTTCACCAAATTGCTACCAAAACAAAGAGACAAGAACACAAGGAGTTGGCATTCTGCTAGGGCCAAAATCTCTCCCTCTTAGAGAGGAAAACCCACACGTAATTCTTCTTATAGAGATTACAATTGACGAACACCAAGACCATGAACCTTGACCTACTAGGCCACTCCAAGACTAAGTCACCAATCCTCTTCTTACTGTTCAGATCATCATTAACACTACTTCTTCACCGAGGTCATCATTTATGCACCTTCACTGAGATACTCATCACAATAATGAGAACATAACTGTTGCACCATATCTCCATCTCCTCTTAGATCATTGCTGCACTTCTCACTCAGATCATTATCATGTTGATTAGGCTTCCATACTGAGATATATATGTGAACACTTCACCGAGGTCTTCATTATGATCTTTCATCATAGTTGTCTCTGTGCCGAGATTATGACTATGTTTTGGCATACAGAGAGTGTATAACAGTGAGATCATAATCATGTAGAGACTATGACTTTTTTTGGAGAATGATGTCTAGTGTGTATAGCTAAGAGTTTTTGCATTAGGATCATTATCATGATAGATATGTCGAGACTATCCTAGTATACCAAGACTGTGATCATGATGATCATCCAAAAACACAAAGTTATTGTACCCATCGAAATACTTGTACTTATGTGCTCAATCGAAATATTGTAATCTTGTACCTTGTCTGAGATATTGTGCCCTGTCTGAAGTTTCAGAGTGATCCAAATTTGTATTTCCTACGGTGACCCCAACGGGGTATTTATAGTAGTCACGTCTCCATAAATAAGCCGACATTACAGCGTGAAGCGTTGTGTCTATTTATTGAGCCAACATGAGTGAAGCTAATTCTTTTTAGGCTAACATGACTATATTTTAATTTGATTTCCAAGCCAACATGACAGAGAGGACGGTGCTTGTCAGTTGGAGGGCTGCTAGACACTAGGTTGACCCATTTTTATTACATAGATTCTCAAGTAGAGCTCTTCAATATAATTTTGACTCTTTGACTTTCCTAGACCTATGGAATGATCAAGAAACTCATTCATATTATTTACAAAAATAATCATTCTTTTTCTTGGCAAGTACAAAGATCAAAATTACTTTGACAACATTGACAAATACCAAACCTAGTCACCCTTTTCTTCAACATTTTTTTCAAAAATATCTTAATTAAAAAACTAAAAATGAGTTACAATTATTCAATAAATGGAAAATTAACCTTTCAAACCATGGCTAAAAAAAGGTCTATACAATACTAATAACAAACATGTTGAAGTTTAAAGATTTTTTTTTTAGCTTACTTGGATTAAGGGCAGTAAGGTTTGGACTCTTGTAAAATCCACAAGTCCCAACTAGCATCTCATGCTTAATGTAAAAGCCTTGTGGTTAGCTAAGAGACACCTATTTTCTTAGGGATTCATCATGTTGTCTATATATACGTTTTTTTATCTTGAAAATTTCCAGGGTTAAGCCTTACAATGATATAAACAAACTTCGATGAAAATGGAGCATAAGGAGTACATTAACTATAACACAATCTTACATTAGGATTCACTTCAAACTTGTGACGCAATTGCTCAATATCCATAAACAAAAAAAAACACAAAATCACAAACAAAAGATCATTATCACTAGTGTAGATCCATCTTAACTCCAAATCTATAAAGCATGGAAAGGGATCAAGTCTCCCAAGGTGCAAACATCTTTTTTTAATGAAAAACTTGAGGAAAGGCTTGTAACTCGAGAGATTTGATCCCTCTTGGTGCTTGATCAATTGGAGTTAAGATAGATCTAGGTTGGTTATATATATATATATATATATATACACACCAATAAGGGGTTACATCAAACCCTCAAGGAGATGGCCAAGGATAAATGTCTTGGGCGCGATGGCTGGCCAAGTGATTTCTTCCTCCACTTCTTTGAACTAATGGGGCTAGATTTGGTATGGATGGCGGAAGAACTCCAAAAATATGGGTGTATCTCAGGTGCTATTAACTCGACCTTCCTTATGCTCTTTCCTAAGAAATCTATCTCTAAGTCATTTTCAGATTATAGGCCTATCTCTTTATGTAATTCTTTTTATAAAATGGTGTCTAAGCTCATTGCTATCCGGTTTAAGAAGATCATTTCCCCACATATCATGTTGGATCAGTTCAGTTTTTGTCCAATAAGTGAATTTTGGACGCTGCAGCAATTGCACAAGATTGCATTCACATGATTAAATCCAGGAAACATAAATATTGTCTTATGAAAATCGACCTTATTCGATCATATGACTGTGTTGATTGGGAATTTATGTCAATGATTCTATATAAAATCGGTTTTAAGCACATGCACGTCTATTGGATAATGGCATGCATTACCTCAAATACTATGGCGGCCCTTGTCAACGGGGAGTCCACAAATTTCTTCAAAATGAGCAGAGGGATGAGACAAGATTGTGCTTTGTCTCCATTATTATTTATTTTACTTATGGATTCTTTCAGCAGAGTTGTTCATGCTATGAAGGAAGTTGGGGCAATTCAGGGATGTGAGATTACTAGAAATAATCGTTTATCACATCTCCTATTCGTTGATAACATTCTTTGTGCAGAGGAGGAAAAATTATTTGAATGGGATGCTTTTCATAAGATATTTAAATATTTCTATAAAGCCTCTAGTCTCCATATAAACACAAAAATATCTAAGCTCATCTTTGATGGAGGATATACATCTGAATTAAATGACATTGTTGATCTGTTTGGGGTGAAGATACGTCCAATATCCCTAGGATTCAAATACCTGGGTTGTTTCATGAAGCCCAGTCAATACAAGATTCCTGATTGGGACTGGTTAATTGCAAAATTTGAAAATTCGTTGCTCAGATGGGACCATAATTGGCTTACAATGGGGGGCTGATTAATTATGGTCAAAGAAGTTTTTCAAGGGATTCTAATATTTTGAATGCATATATTCCAAATTCCCTAAGCAATAATAAAAAAGATTAAGTTTATTGTGGCAAAATTTATGTGGTCTGGTTCGGGTTCGAAGATAAAAATTCCACTAGTTGGACTAAATTGCATATGTAAACTTGTTAAAAAAGGTCGTTGGGGCATCCAGAGCACAAAAAGTTTTAATCGAGCTCTTATGATGACTAACCTATGGCGTAGCTTTGGGAATCATGGCTTCTTCCAATTAATTATGATGGCTAAATACATTCCTCAAGGAACCATGGAGGAGTGGATCCAAGCAGGATTTCTATCGAGGTCTTTCATTTCAGTCATTTGATGGAGCTTAAGGTCTGTGATCCCTTGGTTATGTAGCAACCTTCTTTCGGTTTTCAAGGATGGGTAGAGTATTCAAGTGGGTTTAGATGCAATTAAAGGCATGCCAGGATGTCATCTTCTATCGGCTACATTAATCAATTTTCTCAATCAGTAAGGTTTCAACAATTTGGCCAGTATTGGGAGGGGGCAACATTTGCTTCTATCTATAGATTCTTGGCCTCATACTTGAGACATTGGCATCCCTGCTTTCCTGGAGGTAGAATGAGAATCATATTGAGGTAACCTCTGCCATGTTCGGATAGACTTGTGTGGGGTGGACATTTGTTTGATGGAAGAATTACAATATCCAAAGCTTATGAGCATATTATTTCTTGCTCACAATCCCTCCCTTTTGTTGAGCTAATTGTTAGGATGTGGGGTTTGGAGGTGCCTCTTAAGATATTATGCTCTACATGGTTTATTCTCCATAACCGCATTCTCACATGGGACACCCTTCTAAAGAGGGGTTTTATCGGGCCTGGAAGATGTTCCCTCTCTAGGGAAGCAATGGAGGATTGTCACCATATTTTCATTCTTAGACCTTTCGCAAGGGATATTTGGAAGTGGGTGAATTCTCTACTGGCCATACAAATTATAGCTAACATGTCCTCGGTGGCTAATTAGATTTGCTCTTGGGAATGCCAAAATCAGGCTTATAGAGAAGTCCCTCTCTATATCATCTAGGGTATTTGGCGGCTCGTAATGCATATATTTTTGAAGGATCATCCCCAAATACATTGTTGTCTTCCCTCCATATCGTTTCACACTTTATGGAGATTGAACCATGGGTCCCCAAGGCTTCCCCTTAGACTGTAATTTTCGTTGATTTGGATAATATTCATCCCATTTGTTATTTTGATGGGGCTTCAGCTGGTGGGTGTTGTGGGTGCGATGTCACTCTTCATATAGATCATTCTATATCTTTTCG
The DNA here is from genome assembly GCA_000404065.3 of Pinus taeda. Classification (NCBI taxonomy): domain Eukaryota; kingdom Viridiplantae; phylum Streptophyta; class Pinopsida; order Pinales; family Pinaceae; genus Pinus; species Pinus taeda. The sequence goes on along the minus strand of APFE030966058.1, from coordinate 28,509 downwards.
CTTCCGTTGGTTTGGTGGCCTAGGTGATAACAATCAAGTTGAGATGTTCGGGTTATGGGGTGCTTTACAGGTGGCCTAATGGCTATGTTTTGATAGCATTTGGTTGATCAGGGATTCCCTTTCTACTATCCAATGGATCTAAGGATTTTCATTGTTCAGATTCCAACTCTTCTTAATTAGATGCAAGACGTCCTTAAGGCTCTATTCTCGGAGGTCACCTTTCAACACATTTACAGAGAATAGAACACTGTAGTTGATTCCCTCTCAAAGTGTGCCCCGTCTCTTCACCCTAGATTTATGCACTTTGAAATGGTTGTGGATGGTACTATTCAAAGCCGGGGATCTTTTTTAATTTTTTTGAGTTTTCTCGATCTCTGTCGGGTCTCATTGCCCTATTTTTGCTCTACTGGGTCTTTGCTCGGTCCCTGTTGGGTTTTTTTCGGGCCCTCCAATGGTGTGCATAAGGGTTGGCTATGTCTCCTTTTTGGCCCTTCTTTTCTTCTATATTTTCCTCGATTGACAGAATGTGCTCCTGGACCTTTTCCTTTAGGATGTGTTTTTGGCTCCGTGACAATGTCTTTTTTTATGTACATTTTCTCTCTTGAGCAGTCGGTTTTTTTATCTGCTCTATTTTCGCTGATATGCAGGGTATGTTGTTGGTCAGAGCGATGATATCTGATATGTACTATTTTTTATAGCGAAAAGTGACCAGAATCCAGGCAAAAACATTTCAAAATATCTTGTAGCAGCGGTGTTGGAATTATGTTTTTGATGATGGAAATAGATTCAACACCATCAGAAACCTCACCTCTGAGGCACCCACAATCTTGAAGTCTGATAACTATAATTTGAATTTACTAAAATCTTTACCCAGAATTTCCAATTTTTTTTATCAAAATATAACCAGAATTTCCAAAAAAAATTTAAGACAAAAACAATCTGTTAAACTACTTGGCAATGGACACCACTGACTACTCGGCAATGGAGGCGACTAACATGGCAATGTAGACGACTAAGTACTGATCACCGAAGAACTCGTACCAATCGGAAACATTGTTTATCTAGACTAAAATAGGGTAAAAAGGATAGTCCTCTAGGTAACTTTATCGATTTCCGATTTCACCTTTTATAAAATTAAATAGGGTAACCCTCAAGTTAAATGCTACGTGTAAACCAGCCACTAAAATTAATGACAAATAACTTAAATGATGTGACATTAGAATTATGACAAATAACTGAAATGTTGTGACGATAAAAAGTTAAATTTACATTTCAAAAACTTTTTACAGGTCATTTTCGAAAGAAAAAAATTATGACATATCACCGATTGACGTTTCCGAATTCTTATACACCGACAAATATATCTTTAGATAGCATCAAAAATGTTACGCGGAACGTCAAATCCAAACCTACGTGATTAAGTATTATATTTATGCATTTTGAGAATGACTATTTGATTTCCACGGAAATTAAGAAATTGGCTTCGGCCACATACATAGTATAATTTGCTTCCATGCATTGTAGCCACGAGGCGAAAAATATATGTAATATTTAGCTGGACAAAATGTCGTAATGTAACCCGACAATCTGTACCCTTGGAAGTTTCCCTGGCTCGTCGATAAACGTGTGCAAAAGCATTCTTCAGCGGCCCCCCTGTCACAAAAAGTTGACAGGCCGGTTGATATTTCCCAGTTGCTTTAGGAAACTGATACCGAGTGTTATTTTCCATATACTTTCTAGTTACGCCCACTTGTCTTTATATGTGATCCCAGGTCTTGACTTCCCGGAAGCTGCGGCCACCCATTTTCATCGTATTCCTTGGACATAGCCAGTAAGCTGCAGACTTCTGGAAACAATTTGTTGTTCAATGTGGCCACCTGTTTTCTTTTCGGATTCATTTGACACAATCACGGGTCAAATCTGAAGGGAAAGGTTGCACTTTGGACTTAGCGAATAAGCTGCAGATTTCTGGAAATGATTTGATGTTTGATGTGGCGACTTGTTTTCTTTAGATTCATTTGACCCAATCATGTATCAAATCTGAAGGGAAGAGTTGGAAAGGTTGCATTTTGGACATGGTGAACAAGCTGCAGATTTCTGGAAGCGATTTGATGTGGCCACCTGTTTTCTTTACATTCATTTGACACCATCATGGATTAAATCTTAAAGGAAGGGTTGATTTTGAAAGGTTTATTTTATTTTAGCCTTTTTATATTGATAAGTTAAAATAAATTTTTATTTTTCCATGTGAAAATGGAAAAATGAAAATTACTTTAAGATTTCATGCAGATCACATTTCTTATTGATTAAAGATTTTAAGCATAATTCATACATCACATTTCTCATTATGTCAAGTTATGTAGATTTCAAATGAAGAATCTTATTTATTGAGAAAAATTTTATATACAATTCAACGAGTATATATAGATGACACCAATTCACCAATATTATAATTTATATAGGAATTATATGGAGAGAATTTAATAAGACCATTTTTATTTTTATTTTTATTTTTGTTTTAAAAAAAAAAAAAAAAAAAAATTTTCATTCATACTGAGAAAGTTTTACAATATCATATGTCTATATCAGCTTATACTACTTGATCTATGTGATCATATATGTCAGCGTTTTTAATTACAAAGGAGATCCAAAATGAAAGTCCATTTCCCTACAAAAGAAGAGGAATGAAAATAAGAACAAAGCAGTCTACATAGTGCAAAAACCTCAGAAAACAAGCCAATAAAGGAGCCAAAAACCAACAGAAGAATAGGGGATTATAGCTCAAAAAATCCCATACCATTACTCTTTCCATTTGAGAACTTTTCAAAGAACAAATAGCACGGACAGAGGGAAGGTTGAACTTAGAGAGAGCATCAACCTCCGAATTTTGCTCCCGAAATACATGCTGGAAAGAAACCTTCGGGATAGAGCGGATGATGTTCCTGATCAACAACGTCCAATTACAGAAGGCAGGAACATCAAGAGAGCAATGACCTTGCACCCATTTGATCATGGTAAGGGAATCACCAGTGATAAAAATCTTGTATAACCCAAGCCAAGAAGAGCACTGGAGAGCGCCCCACATCGCTATCAACTCAACCCTGCTATTATCTCCCCTGCAACCATACCAAAAGAACTAGAAGTGAATTTCAGGATCAATGTGGACCACAACTCCACAACCAAAATCTCCACCTGTGGAAGCCCCATTGAAGGAGAAAATGGGGAATATCCCATCCATATCCATAAAAGAGATGGATCAAGGAGAGGATTTCAGCACCCAGGGACTAATTTCTTGGAAGAAGGCCAAAATGCCCAGGGCAACAACCTTAATCTCAGGGTGTTTGTCCTATTAAATTAGAGCATTTCCGACCCTCTAGGTCCCCCAAAGGACATAGAGAGGGACCGATCTATGGACCCTCATTATGCAGTTCCAAAGATTAATGCATTCATGGATAGAATCAATATCTATGATATAAGGAACACCCAAAAGTGAGGTCACCTCCTCCCAAATCTCAACAGTGAAGGGGCAATGGAGGAAAAGGTGAATGTTGTTATCTGAATTCTGCCTACATAGAGAGCATTGATCAGGGCCCAAAAATCCTCTCCTATGTAAGATGTCCCATGTCAATATGCGGTTATGAATGACCAACCATGAGAAGCACTTGATTTTCAAGGGCACATTCCATTTCCAAAACAAGGAGGTATAGACAGAGTGTGTCAATGAATGGGTGGTCAGTGTAATGTGAACATAGACTTCCTTGACCAAAATCCTGTCATTTCCAATGTGCCCACCCTACACTAGCTTGCTCGTCGCTGTGAAATATTAACGCCAACCATGCATAAAAGGTTGTTATAGCTTTCCCAATCCACCGACAACTTCTATGATAATCCAATCTGCTATGCATGAGGCCATGTATCAATATCACCTATAGTCTGAGACCATTCCCGCAAACTAGCAAGTGAGTCCAGCCCTTGTGATTTAAGAGAGATAATGATCAAAATAGGAAGGAGGTGACTATCATTTAGTTCTTTAATAACATCTAGGCCAATTTTGATTTCCTACCCATTGCCGACCAACCAATAAAGGTTGTTGCATAGCCACAAAATGGCTATTCTAAGACTGCTCCAAATTTTCGAAGGCATGCCAGCCGAAGGCCACCCCTAGCAATCCATTCCTCGAGGCTTGATTGTTGAATATATTTATCAAATATGATGTCCTTCCACAGTCCCTTTTCAAAGAAGAGTCTCCACATGTTTGCGGCCAACAACGCCAAATTGAAGCATGTGGAGTTTATAATTCCCCGCCCCACTTTCTTGACAAATCTAGAAATTGACTTCAAACCTATAAGATGAATCTTCTTATCAAATCCAGAGCCAGACCATAGGAATTTGGAAACTAGAGAATCAATTTTATTTATGACAAATTGAGGGATCTGGAAGAGATGCATCCAATAAACCGAGATACTCAGCAAAACAACCTTAATCATTATGAGTATACCTCCCATTGAAAGCCATCTTTGATCCCAGATCCAAAATTTCTATTTAAACTTGGAGATGAGCCATTCCCAATCCATTTAAGAGTACTTACGTGGTTTTAATATGCATCCTAGGTATTTGAATCTTGATGACATAGCACGAATTTTAACTCCAAACATTGCTGTGATTTCAAGAGATACAGGGTCATTCTCATAGTCAGTGATCAACTTAGTTTTATCTTTATTAATCGTAAACTTAGAAGCTTTGTTGAAGTCATAAAAAATCTTATGGAAGGCCTCCCACTCCTAGTGTTTGTTTTCTCCAGCACACAGGACGTCATCCACGAAGATGGGATGGGAAATATTGCAACCTCTAGGGAGCCTACATCCTGTAATGGAACCTTCTGTAGATTTGGAATTAATCCCTCTAATAAAAGCATCCATAATCAGAATAAAGAGGAGGGGAGACAATGCACAACCTTGTCTAAGGCCCCTGTATATCTTGAAGAATTGGGAAGGCTCTTCCTTGATTAGAACTGCTATAGAAGCTGTGGATAAACATGCCATTATCCATTTTACATGTTTGTGCTAGAAGCCGATTTTATATAGGGTCATTGAAAGAAACTCCTAGTCCATGCAGTAAAATTCCCTGTAGAGGTCGATCTTCATTAGACATACTTTAAGCTTCTTCGATTTGACCAAGTGGATGCATTCTTGAGAAATGGTGATAACATCTTAGATTCTCTTGTTTGACAAAAACTGAAATTGCTCCAAGAAAATGTGAGGTGATAAAATATTTTTGATTCTATTGTAAAGAAGTTTAGAAATCATTTTATATACAAAATTTCATAAAGAAATAGGTTTGAAATTAGAGAAAGAGGTAGGGTTTTTTTTCTTAGGGATTAGAGTAAGAAAAGTAGAATTGATAGCACTTAGGATGTGCCAATAAACTCTGAGCTCTTCCACCATACTAACCAAAACTACCTCCATCAACTCGAAGAAAAATGAGAAAATTTCAACAGGGCAACAAACAGGCCTGGGGATTTTATCCTTGGCAATCTCCTTAATCATCTGCAACAGTTCTTCCTGAGTGATTAGATTATCCATCGTTGATATGCCATCCTCACTAACCATTAATGGAAACATGCTAGTGAAGCTCATTTTCTCAAATACATGATCATCCTCTCTTTCCTTGTATAGGTTCTTGAAAAACCGAAATGCCTCCCTTCTAATCTCCAGGGCCGAGGTATGTGTGTTTCCATCATCATCTTTTATAGCCCAAATAGAGTTTACTTGATTCCTTTTGGTTGCAACTTGATGAAAAAAAATTGTATTCTGGTTTCCACCCTTAATCCATGAAATTCAAATCTTCTATCTCCATTCTTATTCTTGTAATTGGAGAATTATATCCTTCTTCCTCCCTAGATCCAATATTTTCCTCTGCTGAAGATCAAAGAATGTACTAGGTACTATCAGATCCCAGAGTTGAGCTATATCTTCTTCTATTAATTGTAGTTGTCTGCTAAGAGATTTTATCCTATTAAAAATCTAGACCCTTGCTTCCTTCTTCAATTGCCTGGTTTTGTTCTATATCCTCACTTTGGGAATATCAATCATAGGGAAAACTAGAGAAGTCCAAAACTGTATGACCAAATTCTTGAATTTCAGCTCTTCTAACCACATCGAATTAAATTTGAAGGGTCTCTTAGGCTCATCCAGCTCGTCAATCCATTCTAGTATGATTGCATCATGATACGATATATCATAGAATAAAGCCAAAGAATGTATTTGATTTAATCTCTGACATATGATTGAATCAACTAGAAATATGTCTATTCTTTTAGCAATACCCTCTTCTCTTGAGCGGCCATTTCACCATGTTGGGCATAGAGTAGCTGAAGTAACACCTCTGAGAGCTTTCCGGTCAAAAATATCTTTGAAGAAATTTGCCAGCGGGTCAGCCTTGGCCCTAATACCCAACATTCATTTTTATCCATGGTAAAATTCACATATCCAACAATAATCCATGGTCGGATGTCCAAAATGCCATGTGTTTCAATTTTTTCCCAAAAAGCTCTGTGGCTAGCATACAACGCATAAATATTCATTATCTAGAACTGACAAGGGCTTCCTCTAATACATCATGTCAGTATTATACCTACACAAAAACTATATGCTTGGAAATTGAAGATAGCTGGATCCCAAATGACTACTAAACCCCTTAAATTACCAAGGGAATTTGTTAGACATCCTATCCACTGTGTGCATATCTTGAAAATAATATCCAAGGATTTTTCCTTAGACATCATAGTCTCTTGAAGTAATAGAATGGATGGGCATTTAGTCTTGATATTGTGTTTTAAGGATCTTCTGGTATAGGAAGATCCCATGCCTCTTACATTAAGAGACATAATCTTCATTAGAGAACCTTAGCTCCGGGAAAACATACTCTAAGGTCTTGGGGAAGAGTATCCTCCATATCATTTGTAGGAGTATTAAATGGGCCTAGATCGAAGGCAGGGAGAATTACCTCCTCCATAACTTTAGAGAAGCGTGAGTTTAAATACACGCCCAACCCACCACATAGAGAAATAATTTTGAGTTTAGTCTCTCTTCTCTTCTTCTTGCTTGATACAAATGACTGCAGGCCACAATCACTTGAGTCCAAATTGTATATGGATTTTTTCCTTACAAAAATTGGATCAAGACCAATGCCCACCTTTCCAACCACTACTTGAAGATCCTCATCAGTTGGATATGAATAAGTTTCTTCCTCAAGTTCATACCGATTGCGAATGGGAGATAGTAAGAATAACCTACTTGATTTAAGTCCCGCCTTATCAATGTCCTTTCCTTTCCTCTTCAAAGGGGTCCAGTCTAATCTACTCTTTGTCATAGTCTGACATCCAACTTATTTTGAGTTTATATCAAGGTATATTCTTGAGTTGCCCCCCCCCCCCTTCTCTAATATTGTTCCAAGATTAACTGGTTTCAACCCGAATTTTGCTCTGCCCATGATTTGATTCTAAGGTCTAAGGGGAAACTCATCCTCATTATTCCCACTAGCCATACTCTCAATATTACTATTAGACTGTATAAATACATTAGCATGTCTTTCCTTATTTATATAGCGATTAGGACAATTGATCATCAGGTGCCCTGTGTTGTGGCATTTGAGACATCGAAACGATATTTCCCAGTAACCAAACTTCTTTCTTTTTGAGAATGTGGCCCAAAATAGATCAACCTCAGTGGGTAGACCACCCCCCAAATCCACTTCTACTAATAATCAATCGGTTTTTTTATCAAGCAGGCCCATGCAACCCTCATCCACATAGTATAGATTTCCAATTTTGCCCATGATTTCTTGGATAACTCCTTTCATCCATAATTCAATGGGGAAACCAGGCAACTTAGCCCAAATTATTTTCCTTTTGGGGACTTCCATAGCTGGGTCAAATCCCACTTTCCAATGTTGGAGAAGTAGAAACCCCCTCCGTTTTACCCATGGAAATGATGCAATCTTGCTCGCATCCTCCTCCTTTAAGAAGTGGAACCCAAACCACTCATTAACCATCACACTTACTTTAGGTTTGTAACCTAGGAGAGAGGACCAAATTTTCTAAACCCAATATTTGATCTGACTACCATTCATCCTTGAATACTCCCATCTACGAACTAGTAATCTTTTTCTGAGTTGAACTACGCTCTCTCAATATAAGTCAATCCCCGTAATTAACTTTCAGATTTCTTCCTGTGCTTTAATTGGTTTGATGCACTTTTCTCTATTTTTTCTTTGCATAAGGTCTGGATGCAACATAGGATTGTCCTAGACTCAAAGACATAAGCATTCAAAAACCGTCCAATCATATCCTTTGTAAGGACGATATTCACCACACTTTTATGAACATGATAGATTCCTTTACGAGGTCCTGACTTAGTCGAATTGAATTTTTGCTAATGGTTCCTAACTTTATTCTCATTCTCTATTGCAATCGTGACATCAATGAGAGCTTCAATGTCTATGTCCAGATCAAAAGATGGTGGTTGGATTTCCATTAGATACAAGGGAGCTACTGCCGTAGCGGTAGTCCCTGCCCGGGGGTGCAAATTCCAGGCTATAATTAAGAACCATCGAGTTGCAAGTGTGAATGCAGTTGCCATCAGAACAACCATGCAGATCCCAGTTATACCTTCTGGTCCTTTGACCATATCTGCATATGTCGGCTTTTTGTAATTAAAGTACTGCGCTATACTTGCGAATTCTGATTCAGAAGCGTGGGTTACACGAGGGAAATCGCAAGCTAAATGGTTGCCGGCATGTAGTATCACTCCTATCACAATGGCCGCTGAAATAGTCTGTAAAAGTTAACCATGAAAAATTGAATTAATAGCACACAGAGAAAGCAAGCCCTCTGCAATTCGGATTCGAAGATCTTTGTGTTAAAGAAAAATATATGACTCCCGAATCCCTTAAAAGCTTAACATTTCATCGTCATATTATTAGTGCTTAGCTAAGGTATCTTTATTTTGATTGCGATTTTTTCGGAATTTGAGGAATAATTGTGAAATCAAACCCTGTTTATAAAATTTTAGAATATTCCCAAATTACAAACCTTATGGAAATTTATATTATCATCGAAGGGAACGAACAATCCAAGCTTAGTCGACCGGAGCCAAGTAATTGTAAGTCATTGCATCTATAATAAAATTTGTGTAAAGACAACTTTATTATCATTTTGATATCAATGTTACAATAATGCAATTACTTTGAAGACAAAAAAAAAATTGTCTTAAGACACTTTTATTATCATTTTGGTATAAATGTTACAATGACGCAATTAATTTGAAGAGGAGAAGATGAAATTCAACCTGGCAAGCTCTTGGAAAACTGCATTCGATATATAATAGTGTGGTATTTAGGAAAAGAAAATTGATCTTGATGTTTTATCCTCTTCTTAATTTTTATTTTTTTTAAAGTATAACGATGTTTTTTCCATCAAGGTCGTATGAAAGAGTTATATAAAATTCAATTTAACCATATTTACTTCACGTGCAGCCTTAAAGTTTTCACTCGCGTGAATGGTTTATATAGAAGCAAGTTTATATTAAAATAAATAATTTTTTTTGGCTCCATTTACTTCAATTTTTCACATACGTAACATAACATTCACTCAAACATTTGAAAAGTTTACACAAAAGTCTATTGGCTCCATTGACTACAGGTTCAACCTAACGGTATTTACTCCACCAAATCAATATTCGGTCGAATATATCTGTATAGTATAAAATACAAATTCGACCGAACGGACTGAACTTCAAAACAAACCTGAGGGGTTGTCTTGTGTGCCGAATTACGCGCCTCGGAAAAACCGTTGGAGAGCGCTACAAGGTTCAGCTCCTGCATTCACCAATTCGTTCATAACACTCTAAACAAAACAACAGAAAAATCCCAAATGCCTTATGGTTACTGACCTCCATCCGCTTCTTGTTCTCTTCCTTGCGAACTTCCTCGTAAGCGTTGGCACTGTTCTTTGGACCCATTGCTGCCCTGCAAATCATGACACAGAGAATAACCTGAGCCAGTTGCTGATATAACCTGATCAGGATCGATTCTCAACACACCATATGCTGATATAACCTGAGAATCCTCAAACTGGCATGCACAAAAAAAGAATTATAGGAAAAAGGTATACCAAAAATTTGTATACAAAAACTTGATAGAAAAGCAAACCAGGGAACGTGGACGCCTCTGCATAGACTTCAAACATCTGGCATGCAGCGCATTGCATGCAGGGCAGGGAATAGAAACATGTTATCCGGAAAATAGCACCAGTTTCAGGATCTGTCAAAAAATTTAATATAAATAATGTCAAATAAGCCATATTTATCTCATAATTGTTATGTCTGTGGATTTATTTACTGTATTCCCCTATCAAAACACTAATCATATAAAAACGGTTATGATATACCTCTCTAGATTTGAAGAGGCCACACAGGTCAGTAAGGGCAAAGGAGCCCACTCTTATGGCAGCCACAGGATTCGATCCTTGGAAGAAGTAATAACCGTTATTAGAATCCAGAGACCATGAAGAAGTAATACCCGTTATCAGAATCGAGAGGCCAGAGTGCGTGAGCCAGCAAGAGATCGAAACAGACAAGCTATCATCGAGAAAGAAGACTTTGAAGCCCATCGATTACAAAAATATAATTAAATCGAGATGCGTTTAGACGCGGAAAGGCAATAATAAGGAAACTGCTCAGTGAATGACATGTAGAACACATAAACCAGAAAGTTAACCAGGTACGCGTGAATCGTGTCAGTGAACGATGGTGCTGCGTGTCAGTGAAAGATGGTGCTGCGTTTAACTTAGGATAAAAAACTTAGGCTAAATTCATTGCATGCAAGGAAGGGAGAACAGGCAACAAAGAAAACTTAGGATAAAAAACTTAGGCTAAATTAAGTTGCGCGAAATTGAGTTGAGCGCAAGTTGAGCGCAGGGAGAACTTAGGATAAGTTGAGTTGAGCGCAAGTTGAGCGCACATCGGGCGACGTGAGGCCGGCAATAAGACCTCCAAACAAAAACTTTGGCTAAAAAAATTTTGCGAGGAAACTGCGCAGCGGAAACTTTGGTTAACTAGTAAATAACCGGTACATATTTGCGGTCAACGCATCAACTAATAGCCAGTTGACTGCGTATCGAACGCTAATAGTCCCAGGCAGGGACTAATAATACTTTGAAAGTTTCCTTATGTTGGCGGGTTAGGAATAGGGACTTGTGGCTTGCCGCGATTTTCTCAAAGAAATCTATACTAGGTTCCACTTGGGCCAAATAGTAATCCAGTCAAAAATCAATCACCTTCAATAGATGTGGGATACACCCACCTACCACATGTCGGGAAAGAGAAACACCATTCATCTCTTTCCGAACAGATTCCACTAACCACATCCCGACTCACTAACCATTGACTAATCACTAACATAAGATCTAAACACGTGGACATAATGAATATAGGCAAGGAAATGTAATTGGTGTACATATAACAGGAAACTGATTGGTGCCCCTTTGACAACTAGATCCATTCCAAGTACCCACATGCTCTTAAATCAACCAAACCACCAACAATGTGAGTCCAGCCAATGTGAACCGAAAATCCATCGGAGGTTCCAACACCATCTACCTCCTTGAAAATTGACCAATCTGAATGAAGAGGATCATCGACCAGGATTGTGGGTGCCACCAGTTAAATATATCATACACCCCTGTTGATGGGATCTGGAAAGCACAACGGGCTCAAATTTTCCAGCTTGACGCTATTAAATATTCTACATTCTCATGCAGCTCAGTGACGGCGACAAGTAATTCTATTGTCATAAATAAGCCAATAGTTTGTTTTCAAAATTACCCACACTACCAACCCAATTTAATAGGACCATTTACTCATAATCTTTATAGAAACCATAGATGTTGATTTTTCTTACAATATGCATATTAGAAAACAATTTTTTGACCCGATAATTACTACCTAATGATCATCAATCAATTTATCTCATGCCATTGATATCATTGAGTAATTATACACATGAAATATCAACAATAAATGCAACGGAAACAATAAATATCATAGAAATATAGCCATGCACAATAGAGACAATATTTTTATCATGGGAAACCTAACCTTGGGAGAAAACCCAACAACTTTTATTTAGGGAAAATTACTCTTTAGCAAGGTTTACAAATCCAATTTGTATAGAAATATGTGCCAATTCTCAAGTCAAAAATATCAACCAAACCTTCAACATCCAAAAGGCCTATACATGTCCTCTTCAAGATTTGTGACAAGCCCTATGGCCCTTGCGGCTTGTAGCCCTCCAAATAGACAGACCCTCCCTTGGCTCCTTTATAACCACAAAAAAAAATAGTTGCTCCTTGGTTGTAGCTTTCTTCCTCATGACTACGACTCCTTTTGTTGTCCTCTCTTAAGATAAATTGTCCTTCGTTTCACTTTGTTGGCATGTTGAAAATGAAATGTCACATTATGTATATATACTAGTTGAATGAGGGTGAATTATCCCAATGAACACAAAATTTCATGTGGCTAGGTCGACTTGATGTCCCAAAAATAGATTTATTTTTAGTTTTCTTCAATATTGACTTAGGCATGCAAGAATACCTCCCGATGCTACAAAAATCAACACTTCCTCTTAGTGAGGGTGGTATTCTTCTTAGCTGCAACATATTTCCCCTTAGCTAAAATTTTTCCTCCATAAGAAAATTTCAAGAGCTTGCTATGTTGATGCATGTCTATAGATCACTCCATCGTGTAGTAGGAATTGTGACTCATCACATGCACATCTATAGAATCCTGCAGTAGGAAATGTGACTCCTAGTCCATTTACACTTGGACAAATCAGCATGGCTTGGCCAAAGTCCTTTATGTATCCTCATATAAGTGTATCAATCTCCTCCGATCAAATCATCATGACCAAGATAATTCCTTCAAGATTCTTAAGAGAAGATCTATCCAATTATGCAATTTCCATGTGCCATTCACCCTTAGTCATATGACCCAACCAAGTCCTTCTAGCTTCTTAGGTGAATGTATACATCTCCCCTAGTCAAATTAACATGACCCAATCAAGTCCTTCTAGATTCTTAGGAGATGGTCTTCTTGATCCTACAAAGACATTAATACCCTCTCTTAACAAGGGAGACATTCTACATCACACCAATCTTGTCTCTAAAGTATACAAACTTTTCTCTAGATAGAGGCTTGGTGAGAATCTCTACAATCTTATCATTTATGGATATGTATTGGAGCTTCACTGCTCCCTTTTGCACCATGTATCAGATGAAGTAACCTGATCAAAGAGTCTTGCAAGAAGCGTCTAAAGCCACACTACTTCAAAACTTGTGGCACTAGTTACGATATACTCTGCCTCTGTTTTATCGAGTTTGACAGAAGTCTGCTTCTACTAAACTAGGATATCATAGCCAATCCCAAACTACATTATCCCCCTGAGGTGCTCGGTTTTTCCTCTATACTCCATACTCAATTTGAATCTGTATATCCCTGCAACCTCACTTCACCACTTAAGACATATCTCAAACCATATCCAATTGTACAATGTTGGTACCTCAACACATTTTCTTCTGGATACCTCGGCTCAACCATAAGCTGACCAACTTCCTTCACTGGATCCATCACCATGGATGCTTTCTTGTCATCTTGACCAGGTGCTCCCTCTGACACTAAAGAAAATCCACTTATGGAAATCTTGGCTGCTCCCTTTTGTCATAGAGGAAAATCCTCCTACCACTTATGCTCCCTCTATCACAGAAGTATCTTGTTGTCTAGCATGGTTCCCTCATAGAAGGCATACTGCCCCTAAACACTGTTGAGAAACCAAGTGTAATGAAATATAACACCTAATTTATCTCCTTGATAATTACTTGTGAATATTAGATGTCTTCTTCTTACTTTTTTATGTTTTCTTCATCAAGCAATTATACAAATGTTCAATCTTTTAGGAAAATATAAAGATCACAAAGAGACAAGAGACACCAAATTAGGCTGCTAGCCAGGGAAAAACCCACAAAGGGAAAAACCAATAATCCTAATCTTATAGAATCAATATCAAAATGAGAGATATTCAAGACCAAGACCAAGACCAAAATTTCCACCAAGATACCAAGTCCAACGCTCCTCCAAGTTACCTCCAAAGTCAAAGTCAACACTAGTCAAGTTGCTCCAAATCTAGTCAACGTTATGAAAATCATACCTACAACAAGGCACCAAAATTCAGCTTGCAACCACTTCAGATATTTTTTGGCTCTTTCACACAAATTTCAATCCACATGTGCAAACTATAGCAAAGTCAAATTTCGATCAACTAGGAATATTCTTCTTTTCTTTATCCATGTCTTTCTCTCTCCTTTGACTCGTCTTCTTCTTCTTCTTCGCTAGGTTCAGATGTCCCACTTGTTGTGTTGTGAATGAGCATCCAAATGAGTCAAACTTTTCCTTTATATATAGCTAGGAGGTTCAAATAAGTGTCTGCTGGAGGTCTAGTTTGACTTGTCCAAGGAGGGTCGACTCGGTCATCTTGTGGACTTTTTGACACAACATAAAATTCAAATTCCTCTTTCTTACAAATGTCCAAATGGGACATGACTCGAATACATTTTCTTTTGACTCTAAATAATTTTTTTTGACTCTTTTTGACTTTCTAAGCATGAAGAGCATGGTTTGACAAAATATAATAAAGATGAATATAATAGATATAAATATAATAAATACATCAATGATAAATTTACATTATTAAGATTGACTCTAGTTACAACTTTAACACTCCCTCTTAGCTAGGGAGGTATTCATAATGACTCAATATGATAGTTTCAAGTATAAATATTCATGTAAGAAAGGATTCAAATTGATAAGCATCATTGATGACAACATCATCATAACTATCATTGTTAAAATACCAAGGCCTTGAAAAGTAAGTTCTATCTCTCCACTATATTAGAGCACAATGTTGAGAGGCATTCAATAGGAGACCACCACCTCTCTGAGGCACATACTCCACCTAGGTTCACCAAAGTATGTCTTTGTGGGACCATTTCCTAATCCAATTTCACAATACTTGACAAAAGGAATTGTCGGTCCTCCAAATCATTCTTATACTAGATCAATGTACTTGACTTATGGTTGTGAGTCTTGGTCATAGTACATGTCTCAAGAATGTTAGTCTATGATGCTTATCCAATCTACCATTATCCCTATCCGTTTTCATGTACTAGACTTATGACTATTAGTCCTGGCCATAGTACATGACACATGGAGAACAAGGTGTCCATCCTCACTCCCTCTCAAACAGGGAGGAGATATCCACAAGCCAAAGTTTGTCTAAAAAATGCTCATGCTTTTTATTAGGAAGGGACTTCATTAAAATATCAACTACCTAATCGTCATTGGAGATATATTAAAGCTTCATGCGCCATCCTACATCATGTCACGAATCATAATGTACTTCTTCTTTTCAAGTTCTCTGAAAATATTCATATAAATTTGATCAATGCAAGGCATCATCATCAAATTCATCAAATAATCCATCAAATATTTTATGGAGCCAAACTACTTCATAGCTAATTGTGTAAACTTCCATATCTTCTTCCCTCGTAGTGCAACAAAATCCCGCTTCACGATTTTCCAAGAAATCGTATCAGATCGCAAACAAAACCAACCATGAGTAGTTTCTCTATCTTCATCAATACTTCCAACTCAAACGATGTATCATTGAAACAAATCTATTGGGGAACCAATCAACTATTGATACAATGATGGATCAACAATATCAGAAATCTCTAATTTATGCTAACTGGAGTTTCCATAGGTCTTATAATCTGTTAGGCAACCTTTTGGAGGGTCTTGTTCATAATCTTCTTTTATTTTTCAACCAAACCTTAAGTAATAATGTATCCATCCAAAATATACAAGATTATTCTTTCAACTCCCTCTAAAGATAATATATCTAACTCATGAGTCCTTCTTGAATCATTTGATTTGATTCCAAAGTATGAGGTCTTCTTTGATCACATTAAGATTCCTTTTTTACATCCTTCAAGAATCAAGAGTAACCTTTCTAATTGAGATAAGTGTCTTATTATGAACTTCTTCCTTTTACTGAGAGAACCTTTTCAAAACTTGCTTCCATGCTACCATCTAATGTTAAGTGTTGACTTCTTTGTTATAAACTTCAAACTGTCTACTCCTATAGAATATGCTTTTCTATGTCGTACTATATATATAAGAAAAGTATGCTTCCTAAAAAACTCTACTCTTGTCATACAAGTTCATTCTTTGATGCATAAGTTTGAATTAGCTTCACTGGCATTTGAGGTGAATATTGACTTTTCTTGGCTAAAGGAACCTTTAACATATGATGAGCTAGATATTGAATACCAATACACTTCTTGACTACTATGCCTTTCTCCTAACTACCATCCTGTTAGATTCCTTACTTCTTAGAGAGAAAAGTTTGCTTCTTCTGGATCTTGATGATGAGATTTTGGAGACATGAATCTTACTACATTATTTGCAAACATAACTCAAAGCTTCTAGAATTTTGTGATGGATTCTACGTAGAAAAAAACTAAGAAGGCTCCTCTTCTTATTTTAGTGATTCAATTCTAACTTTTAATATGAGCTCCCTCTTAATTTCAAACTCCTTGAAAAGACTTATAAGTTTATACAATTCATGAATCCTAATAATCTTCTATGCTATCCCCATAGATCATATAATTGTCTAGCCATCAAGAAATACTAGTCTATCTGTTATCTTCTAAGAAATAGAAATCAAACTTGATTGCAAAACTAGTACTAAAATGGATTGTAGAGCTATGTACACTTGCCATATTCTTCATTAATGTTAATAGTATAGATCCTTGTTGTATTCAACCTTGGGTTTCTTCGGAGATTCATCATATTCAGTTGTTAATGCTTCATTTCTTTCCTTCCTCTTATTACTCTTAGGTTCTTGGGACAATATCTCTTGGTATGCCCATATTCATGACAACCATAGCATTGAACTTTGGACATGTTCTTGCTTCTATGAGACTTTGTTCATTATTTTTGTGTTGAGATCCAAACTTTCCAAACTTCTTTCTCGATCTAGTTGCAAAACCTTGAGAGTTTTCATTATTAGGTTTAGTATCAACTTTAGCCTTCAATCTTGATTCCTATAGAACACATTAAGCCCATAATTCTTCAAAGGTTTGAGTTTCCTTTCTAGCATAGATGCCTCCTGCAAAACCATCCCAAGCTGGAGGTAGAGCATTGATTATAGAAGTGATCAATTCTGAGTTTGATATGTTCTCACCATTCCCTTGAAGTTAATTTTTGATTTTTGATATATTCATAAAGTATGAAGCCATATTGTCTTCTTTTGAGATCCTTGTTCCATAGATGTGTTTCCTTAGAGATACATTTTGATTGGTTGTGTTGATGGATTATAACTTTACCAATGTATCATAGACTTCCTTCGATGTAGATAAATTTGAAACAAAAGAGTTGAGATGTATTTGATGAACTCAAAGAATTTTTTGAGCTCCAATTTCTCCCTTATCGTATTTGGCGACTCCTTGGGCATTGTTTTATTTGGTAGAGGGGAATTGCCTTCCACAAATTGCATGACATCATTTTCCTTAAGAAAGAGATCAATCCTCTTCTTCCATAAAGTTTGTTTCCGTCCTTCTAGATATACACCATTTGACTAGGAGTATTAGACATATAAAATAGAAGGGTACTTACTTGAAGGTGAGAGAGAAAGTTGCTACAAGAATTCCTTCAAGTATGTCTCAAGTGAGTGAGAGTTGCTTCAAGAAAATGAGTGAGTGGATGATGTATTCAAGAGAATGATCTTCGAGATTCCTTCCTTAGCTTTGGTAGTGAGAGGGAATTGCTACAAGGGTGCCTTCAAGTATGCCAACAAGTTGTGATCTTCATGATTCCTTCCTTCACCTTAGCTCTGATACCATGTTGATAAACCAAGTGTAATGAAATATAACACCTAACTTATCTTCTTGATAATTACTTGTGAATATTAGATGTATTCTTTTTAATTCTTATGTATTATTCATCAAGAAATTATACAAATGTTCAATCTTTTAGGAAAATATAAAAATCACAAAGAGACAAGAGACACCAAAATTAGGTTGTTATCCAGGGCAATACCCATAAGGGGAAAAACCAACAGCCCTTCCCTTATAGAATCAGATCAAAATGAGAGATATTCAAGACCAAGACCAAGACCAAAATTTCCACCAAGATACCAAGTCCATCCCTCCTCAAAGTCACCTCCAAAATCAAAGTAAACGTTGGTCAAAATGCTCCAAATCTGGTCAACGATCTGAAAATTGGACTTGCAACAAGGGGCTAAAATTCAACTTGCAACCACTTCAGAAAAATTCAGCCTCTTTCAAAAAAAAGTTAGTCCACATGTGTAAGTTGTAGCAAAGTCAAATTTCGGTCAACTAGGAATATTCTTCTTGTCTTTATCTTTGTCTTTCTCTCTACTTTGACTCGTCTTCTTCTTCTTCTTCGCTAGGTTCAGATGTGCCACTTGTTGTGTTGTGAATGAGTATCCAAATGAGTCAAACTTTTCCTTTATATATAGTTATCTAGGAGGGCCGAATAGGTGTCTATTGGAGGTCTAGGCTAAGTTGTCCAAGGAGGGTTTCCTTGGTCATATTGTGGATTTTTTGACTCAACATAGAACTCAGGTTCTTTTTTCTTGCAAATGTCCAAATGGGCCAAGATTCAAATACATTTTATTTTGACTGTAAATAGTTTTTTGTACTCTTTTTTACTCTCTAAGCATGAAGTCACATGCTTTAACAAAATATAATAAATAGATCAATGATAAATTTACATTATGAACTCTGACTCTAGTTACAACTTTAATAAAGACCTCTCATCTATGAGAATCTAGTTTAACAATATCAACCCATGCCATCCTCTTGGAAGGTTGATCCTTTCATTCTGCCTAACTATCTACTTCCTCAAAATTGGAAGCTCTTTCGGTCATCTGGCATGGTCCTTGATGTCATAAAACTATGTACAATCCTCCCTCTCAAACATCAATCACTCTTGGTGAGTCTATGCTCGATCTCTTAGGCCATACAAGAACAAGATGTTCTGGAAAATGGAGCAAAAATATCCTCATAGTCCACTCCCTCTTTATAAGAGAATCATCTTCCCATGAACTTTTCTTTGTACTTCTTGATTCTACCATCTGTGTAACACCCTCCTCCCACATCTACCCAAGTAACTGGCCAACTAGGGTAAAAATGTGACAAAGAGTTACTATGATATGATTCAACTCCTTATGTGTTAGTTAAGGAAGTGGAACCTACGGAACACAACAACACAGACCTTCCGTACCTACTACAGAACCCCAAGGAGCCATCCAAACCTTCCAAGTGACTAGCCCCTGAGAAAAACTAATGTTTTACTGCACTAATCCCCTAGTTTCTCCCATGACATGGGCGTGAGTGCAACTTAAACCCTCCATTTGCTCCCACAACATGGGTATGCCTACGATTGGGGACTTTCCCAAGTAGTTTTGTGCCTATGACTCTAAATTATGTGCCACTTTTTCAGGCCCAGGGCTCAGGTCACTGCCCAAAACTCCATGACGCTTCCAGAAATGAAAGATAAGAGTGTAATAATGATACAAATGTAATTAATTGAATAAGGACTTGCATGGACCCCTACTAGCCATGACTGGAATTTCACAAAACATGTCAAAAAGATGTAATCTACAGGTTTAAACAACAGATTTGAGCATAGGGATCTCATAATTATTAGAGAATCACTAAGAAGCATTGATGCCTCATCATAATAACCACATTACCTTGTATTAAGCCATATATTCATTGTACATTCAATGATTAACCAAAGCATGATGAGAGACATACATTTCCATTGTCATAAAACTCATTCACAACTAGCATATAAGAAAAAGAAATTTCAAGGGTAAAACAACCATATAAACCACATATAAATAAGTATATTTACCCATAAAATACTAAGGAGAAAGAGAACTCTTATTGACAATTGCATAGGCCGACCAGGTATGAGACTTCTACAAACCACCCGACCATAGACTAGGTTGAACCAAATATTTCTTTCTTGCTACAGTATGGAAGGAAGTGTTATACCACCATTCAGCCAGAAGAAATCACTTGACCCATTGTGTTTGTTTACCAGATACAAAGCAATGAATATATCCTTCCAAACATTTGTTCACTATCTCAGTTTTACCATCAGATTGAGGATGATAAGATGAGCTATGAGCTAATTGAGTACCAAATATTCCACCTCTTGTACTCCAAAGAAACATTTAGAGCTTTTTGCATATAATTGTTTATCCTCCAATAGTTTGAGCACCTTGTTAACATATTGAACATGATCCTTCCAAGACTTGTTGTAGATTAGAATATCATCAAAAAATACTAACACAAATTTTCTAACGAAGGGTTTGAAAATGGAATTCATCAAACCTTGACATGTATAAGGTGCATTGGTAAGGCCAAAAGGCATGACCAAAAATTCATAATGACCCTCATGAGTTCTAAATTTTGTTTTTGGAATGTCTTTCGTCTTCATTATGATTTGATGATATCCTGAACGAAGATCCAACTTGGTGCAGTAAATTGCTCCATGTAATTCATCCAATAATTCATCAATGAAAGGAATGGGATATTTATCTTTAATAGTAAGCTTTTTGAGCTCCCTATAATCTGGACCCATGCACCATGATCCATCCTTCTTGTGTACCAATACCATTGGAGTAGAGAAAGAACTTTGACTATGTTGAATTATACCAATCTTTATCATTACGTTACATTTCACTTTTTTGGGCATATGGATATCTGTAAGCCTTGATGTTTGGGGGAACACTTCTTGGAATCAAATGAATAGCATGATCATGATCACAAATAGGTGGGAGGCCTTTGGGAGTCTCAAATGCCATAGAATGATTGTCCAAATTTATTTGGAGATCTGGAGAAATAGATGGTTTTGATGTGGTAACCTCTAGTGGACATAATTGTGCAATTACACCCTGTTGTTATTTCTTTAGAAGCTTTTTCATGTTGTTAGAGTTGATTATCTTTCTTTATTTTCCTTCGATACCCCTTAATTCAACTTCCTTTCCTTCCCAAAAAAATTTCTTGAAAATTTCATGAAAATTAAAAGTTGTCGTACCCAAAGATTGTAGCCATTAGACTCCTAGTACAACATCTGCACCACCCATTGGAATGGAAAGCATTGGACTATTCAAGACATATTCTCCCATGGATAGCTTGATATTATGGCACTTTCTAGAAAAATTTATGGTTCTTCCATTTGCAACCATTACTTGAAACTCTGGTGTTGGATATAGGAAGCAATTCAATTCTGTGGCTATTTTACAATGCATAAAATTATGGGTACTACCCGAATCAATCATCTCTATTACCTTTTTCTTCTTGATATGCCTTTCTAACTTGAGAGTTTGAGGAGTGGTAATTCCTGTCAATGCATTACAAGATATGGTCATATTCATTTCTTCTTTCTTTGGGATTGGTTCCTGGTGTATATCCTCTTCTTTTGATGTTTCTTGTTCCTTTTCTTACTCCTCTTCCCCATCTATGTAAATTAATTTATTCTCAGCACACTTATGACCTTTAGTGTATTTTCTATCACAATTGTAACAAAGCCTTTTTGCTATTTTTTCTTCCAATTGTTGTTGTGTAAACCTTGTAGGTGGTAAAATGTTAGGAGAAACAACACTTCCATATTTATAGTTGTGAGTGTAGGCTTCATTGTTGCCATGTTTGCTTTCCATTTTTCTTGCCAACCTGTATGTCTTCTCCAATAAATTAGGTTCCCAAAGGTGAACCTTAGGGTTGATGTTATCCTTTAAAGTCCCTATGAACACATCAATCCTATGCTCCTCTATAATATCTTTTACCCTTATATTCAATTTTTGGAAGTCCTCAATGTGCTCCATCATTGAACCCCTTTGTTTGAGATTTATCGATTGGATAAAAAAGGTGTTGCTTTTTGTATCCTCATAATGTGCTATCATTTCTTCTGTAAAAGTTTCCCAAATGACAAATTATTTACAAGAGCAAGGCCATCAATACTATACAAACTGATTTGGTTCCAAATATAGAGTTGCAATGTGTACCTTTTGTGTGTTTTGCACATTATGGAGATCGAAATATTACTCCATCTATAGTATCCATGTTACATGATCCTTGCCATCAAACTTCCTCATATCGATCTTTGGAACATGGTGGGTCTTTAATCCAACTTTAGAGTCTATGAAATCATGATTAACATTTTTTTTGTTCTCATCATGAGTTTCCTCTACTACCCTTTTTCCATTAGTAAGAATTTCTTGTATCAACTTTGTTAGATCTGTCTTCAAATATTCCATGTTGCCTTTAAGTTTTTCTTCTATACCATCCATCTTAGCTTTCATGCCCTTTGGATTCCTTCAAACTAATGTTTCAACCAGTCTTACGCAAAAATTTTAAAAAACTACACACCTTTTTTCACTTTGTAGGCACTCGACATTGAATCTGTTGTATATCTATAATTTTAGATCTCCAGGGTCTAAAATTGTGTCCTGCAGTATCCCTTTGAGTCCTCTTTCCAACCCCTCAAGCATGATCAAGGTTGGATTCTCCAAGGAAGAGGTATGATAAATCTCCCACGATGACCTAATTATAGACTGGTTCAGTAGAGAGAACTGTTGGGTGTGGAGCCTGATTATCTTCTGTATTCAAAGGTATCACCGCATTGGACCCCAGTTCGAAATGGGGCGGCAATGCCGCCTGTAAAATATTCGCTATAGGGGGGGTCCAGGGGAGGGCGGCTGCGACCTTTGGGGAGCCCCCCTTGGTGGGGGGTTTCGGGGGCAGTGTCCCTGAAGCTAAAAATAGATGTAAAATTGCCTTGTAAAAGTTTAGTAATTTCTAGTCAATCTGGGCCGTTCATTAGGTGGATGATCTGACGGTAGAAGTTATGTTTAGTTTAGGGTTTTTTGCCCTAGAAGGCAACCCCTCACTATATATGAGGGAATTGTATTGCATCTATGTATCTTTGTATTCTAAGTGTGGAGGAGAGAGGAGATTGAGAGCGAAGAGGTTGTTACATCGATCTGTTGTAGGTTGTATCTCTTCAGTTTGCTAGATAATATAAAAGGAAGGATTGGTTGTTTCTCCGTGGACGTAGCCTAAACTGGGTGAACCACGTATATCTGTGTCTCTCTTGTTTTATGTGTTTTCTGTGTTTATATTTCTACAATATTTTATGTGTTCCATTGCTTTGTAATATATATTTTTCTAACATGTCTCTAGGACGCTTTCTATCTCCCCTGCAGCACTTGTGCCACAAGGTGCTAGATTTAGCTACAACATCTTTCTGGCATTGTTGCCACGGAACGAATTAGAATATTTTTACCTGGGTATGACATAGTTTTACATTTCCCCTGTTAGGTGAGAAAGGGAAGTGTGGGTTGAAGATCTCTCGCCTTGGTGACTCCACTGTCAAATTTATGGTAAACATCCTCGTGACTCCACTATCCCTATCTCTATTTGATCAAGCAGCCCCATACTCACTCATATGCTACAACGGCCCAAAACGCTTCCTACTTTTGAAGCTGGAATCAATCACATAGGGATGTTTTCAAGATGGCCCTTCCTGCATTCCTGGCCAACCAATTTGCCCCACTGTATTTCTCTTCTATTACTGGTTATCCCAATCATGTCCCTGCATGTAATGAGTGGAATTCCTATTTTCCTAGATTCAGTGGGAACATAGAGAGAAGACCTCCCCAGCAACTCAAAGACTTTCACGAAGGCATGGAGCAACAAGGTATTTTTCTTGAAGATGTACAAATGAATTTTTTCAAGTGGTCTTTAGATGAGGATGCTAGAGTTTGGTTTAAAACGATACCTCGTGGCAACATATCTTCTTTGAAATGTTTTCATACAACATTCTATCAATATTTCAAAATATTTTATCCACCGAATTCTCTATTTGAATATTGATGCACACTTTGTAATGATGAATATATTCATGAGTTAAATAACCCTACTAAAGATGTATGTGAGAGCTTATTCCAAGAAGATATCCACTCACATCAAGAAGCATCTCCCCATGAGAAAGAAAGAGAATAATGAAACACAATTGAGCTACCAATAAACTCTCAAAGGTCTTATTCAGTTGATTCTGACATTTCTCCTTCTTATGATGAATATAACTCTGATGGAGAGTCAAGTGAGGCAGAGCTACCATACTTCCTGTTATAGGAAGCTGAACAAGAAGAAGAGGCCCATCAGGAGGTCAACAAAGAGGCTCTAGTCCATTATGCATATCTTTCACATGGAGAGCAGGATCAAGGATCTCCTCTAATCTATGATTCATATGATTCAGAGGAGGAGGAAATGGTCATGAACATGCAGAAGGAGTTCTTTACTAGTAAGTGGGGAGAAAGCTCCCAACAACAAGTTTTTTAAGAAGAGCCCAAAGATGATTTTCTATAGAAATAGTTCCGCCAAGAATTCTCAACAGACCCTCCAATCTATGACTCTTACAGTTCTGACAGTGAAGAGTCTATTGAAAATTTCCAAGACAGCTATCCCATTGAAAAATGTGCAGTAAAAGATCAGCAACCAATTTTTCTTGACAACGCTAAATTTGAGGAGCTGAAAGGTGTTTGTGACTATCCTGGCCAAGAGGATATTGGTCAGTAGACTTCTTATGAAATTTAGGCAGTTGCAAACTTTTCTTTCCTATTCCATGACCTTGTGGTTGAGTAGATGAGCATATTCTTAAGCCAACAACAGAGGTTGTTTCAACAACATGTATCAAGTTCTTCATTTGCTGATTTTTCATGGTGCATGCTTATTTGTATATTTATTTTTTAGCAGTTTCAAGGCATATGGTCTAGTACTCAAATGTTAGTCTGGTTCCATTGGAGGGTTGAACATACTTAGCTGAATTAAGCTTTATGCACAAGTAGGAATGTACATAAATAATCTCACCACTTGAGCATTTACTTTTGAGTTGTTAGAATTTTTATTTCTGCATTTTATATTGAGGAGGAAAATCCCATGGAGATTTTGTTGATTACAAAGATTCATTTATTACTAACTCCATGCCCAAAGGTGAAGGATACTGGTCTGCAGGTTCTCAGCACCTTGCAAACAAGGCATTGTCCCCAGTGGGAAACAATGTTGTCACTCATTGCTTTATCAGTCATAAGTTGCTTCAAATGCCAAATAGCTTTGAATTTTGATGCTAATTTTTGGGCCATAGAATCTACCAGATCTTAGTCATACCCTATTCATTGCCTAATGCTCAGAAAGATCTTTCCAACAGTATATGGAAGTCCAAAAAGGGACTCCTAGAGATAAAGTTAGAGCATGTTGAAGTAACCCTTGGGGAAGCTGGAAAATAAAGAGAAAACATGAAAGGAGCAAGGAAAATCGCAATAGGAGGTCCGAGGGAAAATCACAATCCCACATCTCATAGGTACCATAGTACCACAGTCGCATAGTCTCGCAGTCCCGCTGTCTCGCGATTTGTAAGTCCTGTAGTCCCGCGATCCCGCAGTCCCGCAATATCACTATATCGCAATCCCACGATCCCACATCCCATAACATCGCAGTCTCGCACACTCCAAAACCTTGCATTATTTTTTATTTGAAATATAATGATACATCGTCGGGGAGGCCAAAAATATTTTACAAAGGAAAAGCATGAAAAATCCAAGGTCGGGCCGCCTCCTTCTCTCTTCTCCACATGGTGGTAGGCGATTGACAATCGACGACTTTGGGTTATCGGATATCAATAAACGGTAGAGGTCACCACTCCAAAACATTGTAAACCGATGATATTACGATTTAGTATTACATCGCCGAGGATGGAAGAAATTCGTTTACAAAGGAAATGCATGCAAAAACAGGGTCGGGCATGCCTTTTTTGCTCTCCTCCAGAGGAGCACGTGTCGACTTATGATTGGTCCTTAGAGATGACATGGAAGATGAAGTCATCAGTGACGTGGTAATATGGATGATGATGTGGTAGTACGGGTGGACACGTGTCACTCAGTTTCGGTGTTTTTAGGGTCAAATAGGGCCATTTTCAAGTGATACGTGTGTCACCACTCAAATGGTGACATGTGGTAGTGATGATGTGACCCCGTGATTAGTAATCACACAAAGTGAAGGCTTATTCTTCCACAAATACTCCTCCAAGACTATGATTGTGGTAAGGAAAGAGGACCCCTAGATGGGATAATTTATTATGGTCTATTTCATAAAGATTTCGCATCCAGGATATCGACTGATGTGTTGTAAGTGACAATCAAATACGATTCAACTTATAAAAGGAAAAATGCACCTACACAACTATTGAAAGTCTTAGCGCCCGAAGGGCTAAGCCCGTGGTTCCAAGCCCTGTCATATGAGGCAAATTACAAAAGGGGCTATAATAAAGAGGGATAGGGGGGAATGAAAAAAGTGTCTGTTTCACCTATTTCAAAGATAAAAAGCTTACGCTCGAGAGTATTCTTTGTTACACTATAATACACAACCCCGGGCCAGATCCGGGCACCGATTTTATTCAACAGGACTTTAAAGCTAGAAATGATAGGGTTGGCATTGAAAGCAGCAATAAAATTACATACAAAATTATGGAGCATTCAAGCCAGGTATGGGTGCGTTCAAGATAAGGCCCTCTCGTAGCACGCATCCAGAGTCGGTGCAGAAGAAATTTAAGGGAGAATGGATAGTGAACCGCCTCAACAAAAAACGAGCATGATGACAGAGATGTGGCTAGATCGGAAACCTTCACAGGAACTGAAAAGGACCTCTTCCTCCATCTTCCTCCAGTTTTCTTATTATTTTCTTTAGTTTCTTATTTCCAAGAAAGGGAGCAGATCTCGATTGTCTTTGGGCAACAAATCCTTACACTGGCCAAGACAGCTAGTCTAACAAACAACTGGAGCTCTGGCTCAGATATTTTTTTATTGTAACTCAAACTCTCCCCCTCTTCTTATAAAATGGGGAAGCAATCTATAAAAGAGGTTCCATAATATCTCACCCGCGGGGTATGAATTTTGTGATGCCATTTGGTTCTAATTTTTTTATTCATGGGGGATTCACTAAATCTGGATTGGTTATTGGACCCTCTAAAAATTAATGTAACTTCCCTGTTGATTCCAAGCATGATTAATGTGCAACATGTTCCTCTCGGTAATCTCATTTCATTTATGTTTTTCCTCATTAGAAATAGTATAATGAATTCATTTGGTTCCTCTCTAATCTGTGGATTTATCTTAGCTACTCAATAGAAGATAGAACTTGTGCCTATCACAGACCTACATGTGTCATTAACTAGTATTGTAGTACCTATAAAATCACAAATTTACTTGTGTATTTAATTAACCTATAGGATATGTGTTATTCCCAAATCTACGTTAGATTTTGGTAGAGAATGATAACCATGTCATGTTTGGTCTGAAACCTTCTTTTGCACTTCTCTATTTCTATCATTCCATTGGAAAACCATTATTTAGGGTTCTATGTTCTTTGCAACCCTATCCATCGAATTCCATATTTCCACTAGAACATTGTTGCTTAGGATTATGTTTGTTACAACCCTAAGCATGTTTTTCCCTCCTTACTTTTCTCCTCTCCATCATTACTACAATTTCAGTTTTAAGCTGCCTCATTTTCGTGTGTTTGCCACTAGAGGAAGAATCCATTTCTCGTTGAGATTTCCCCAATATACCCCCATCATTTGGATCCATGAGCTGGCTTGAATCTACCTCAATGAAGGCTTATTGAACCAAGCCCCTCCTATCACATTTTTTACATGACAATTGGAGTGTTGAAAACCCCTCATAGATAATCTCTTAAGCACTCCTCTATTTAAGATGTCCTAGGCACTGGTCTACAGTCAAACCAGAGGCTGTCTCTAGGAGGCTTTTTATCTCCCCTGCAACACTTGTGCCACAGGGTGCTAGATTTAGCTACAACATAGTGTATGTAAATTAGCTTAGATACATCTTAACTGTGGATTTGTCTGCCTAGAGGGATCAAATATCTTTTCACTTTAAAAGAATGTTTATATTTCAAAAGATTTGTTTCATTTAGGAGATTGGTAGATAGCACACCATCTCTACTATACTGGGTGGAGAGCCCCTCTAGACATTTATTTGTTTTAACAATAAGCACAACATGCGATATCATTTATAAATCATGTGATCATGCATTCAAGATATATGTCAATCAATGTTCTTATATGAAGAGTAATAGAAAATTAAATTAAAATTTTTTGATTACCAATAAAAAGACTTCATACCTTACACCTCAAAAAAAAAAATTTACCAAGCTGAAGTTTTAAATCTTTAATTTAATGCTTCTTCTTCCATAAAGACATGATTTTTGTTATTGGTCACAAATATATA
>APFE030966052.1:0-16888 GCA_000404065.3 Pinus taeda | reverse complement strand
CTTGGGTGCGTCCGAACTGACAACACACTGATAAATAGTGTCTGTGCTGATCTTCTAGTGTGTGCTGGTGGTCATGCGCATCAACTATCAACTACATGTTTAAATCCAGTTGGACTTTCTTCTTTTCTTCACCATGGTGAGTGTGTTGAATGGGTGGGATCACGTGTGTGTGGACAATGACATGCATGCTACTAAATTCCCTTACGTGCGACCAACAACATTGCTCACCACATCTGCTCTGTGTCAGCTACTGGGATGGATCTACAACTTGTACGTGTAGTTTCATTCGTGAATGCATGTTCTGTCACCTACTGTACTTGTTCCTGTTGCAAATCATTCTCTTGTCTCTGAAGCTCTTGTTCTTCCTTGAATTGTTGCTTCAACACATGCAAATCCTTCTCTATTACGTTCTCTGTCTTCGCGCGATGTTCATGTCTCGCTGTCACCTCATAGCCTAAGTCTCCAAAGTTTCTTTCATCACAAGTGCATATGCTTGAGCTTGCAACTTTGTTCTGCCTTTATGTTGTCAATAACCTTCCTCTTTCATTCATTACATCCGATATGCTGCTTTCAGCTGTTGTTCATGGTGTTGCTTGTTGTGATGCTGCTACTGTCATTTCTTGATGTCCTTGTTTACAAACAACTTGATGTCTTCGTGGGTAGGAAATTTCATATACACTTGATCGACTGCATCCCCAAGTGTTCTCTGAATGGTGTCTTGGACTCTGCTCTCCTAGAAACCATTATACCTATACTTCTGAGAGGCAAATGAACACTTGTTATACCTAGAGAGATGGCAACACTCATGGCAACATAAAGTTTGCACAATTTCCGCCAGGAGGTCGAGAGACTGACTTCCAAAACTGCGCAAGGCACATTCTGGGCTACTCGAAGGAAGACTGACTATTGGAACTACGGAATGCATAGTCTATGCTAGCTGATGACTGCTAGAATTGCGCAATGCACAATCTCAGCTGGAAATGGTTGTAGGCTCAATGACTGCATTGCGCAATTTTCTGGGCCAGCAGTCACTACCCCTCGAAATTTCACAATGTAAAACTGGAGGATAGTCACTGGGTAGAAATGCACATTTTCTGAGAGGAAGACAGAGCCTTCCCTCTCAGGATTGTACAATGCTGTCTTGGTGAGGCAGAGTTCGGTCTGTGGCTACCCAGACCTCCCGACAGGCAACTAAAAGTGAATGTGAATGTGAAAGCGTGGTGATACTGAGTGTAAGCAAAAGTGAATGATCTTGCATGAAAATAGTGAATGAAATATTCAAAAAATGGAACAACATTCATGTAGGTGAGGTGAGTCGCCAAATCGGCAACCATTCGTGAAAAGCATTTTCATTCATCTGACAATAGTGAGATGCTATAGAAAACTAAAACAGTGCTAGTACAAGCTAGTATGTATCAAAACGACATCAAGTGATCACAGAAATAAATATGACAACATTCATATGAAGGAAAACACAAAAAGCGCCAGAAATGCAACACAAGACATGAAAAGGGAGCTCACCCCAAAAAAATTGAGTTGAATGTGCCGACGACTCCTAGATGTAATGTAGGATGTCAGACTTACAAGATCAATGTTAAGAATGAGCTCTACAACATCCGGTTGATGAATTTCGATAAAATCGAGGTTGCGACTCACAAGCCACAAATCTTGGGAAAGCGACACTTGGTGGGAGGTTTCTGAAATGATCCTTGCATGTAACCTCCAACTGTTAAAAATAGATCCCTAAAACAAGGGATTCTTTTGCATGTTGCCTTGGGAGAAGCAACCCATGCATGCAAGTCAGTTTTTCTTGGTCACCGAGGGAGTTGGTTAACTCCACTGCACGTGCAACAGTTTGCACAGCTGGGAGGAAAAGATGTGCATTTCTGGGAGGGAGTTGGGCTGGCTTCCAAAGAGCTTCGGGCAATTTTTGGGAAAAGTAGCTAATTGTTGCCTAGGATTTTGCAATTCCTAGGCTGAGCAGCCCTGCTTGGAAGAATTGTGCAATTTTCTGGATGAAGCCTGAATGGCAAAATTGCGCAATTCTGGAGCCCAGTAGGCTGTCAGACATAATTGTGCAAATTTTGAAGGGAAGGTTGGTTGCCTTCTAGAATTGTGCAAATTTTGGAGGGAAGGTTGGTTTCCCTCTAGAATTACACAAATTTTTGAGGGAGTTGCTCAGCATGCAACAGACTAAGTCCGAGAGAACATCCTGTGAAGGAGTGCAACAAGTTATGATGGACAGGCTGTCTTTCTACAAGAAAATCACTGAAGCTTGTGTATTTGACGAAGCAAGACATGTTGCTATGAAAGGTTGGAAGGGAGGCTCCAAAATGAAGCTAAGGAAAAATTTTAGAGGGTAGTTGTAGTCGCTACAACAAGCCCTCAATCAACAAATGTCAAAATTGTGAAAATCACCTAATGAATCTCTTCAGTATTTTCATGATCGTTTCATTCACTTCTATTATGAATTTCCTAAAGATAAAGTTGACTGGGAATTTTTAGAGGAAGGATTTCAGTATCTTGTTCACATTTCTAAGAATCTACATGAGTTATAATATTTTGAACCTCTCCCAACATACCTCATTGTTAGAGCTTCCAAATATGATATGGGCAAGATCATTATCCTAAGTGACCCTCCGTTCCCTTCTCATCAAACGAATCTAGTTTCATAAGTCAAGGTGGGAGAAGTTGAGAATCCACCTGTTGATCTATCACCATCTCCTCCTACCCCAACTGCTTAGGGTTTCTACGCATATTTGGATTGTAACTCCAATGGTTTTCATGCGTTCTTATCTCCTCATCCTCCATCCTTTTGTCCCTTTGATCCTATAAATTTTGGTGTGTTGTGTTCATCCGTTTGAGATCTCACATGTGATGTTCACGAGGATGAAATTTTGGACGGAGTTGGTGTTGAACAACCAACTTGCGATATCATTTTTTATTAGCATGTGTGGGAATGTGAACAAGAATCTACTGTGAAGGATAACCTCCTTGTATCCACACCTCGTCTGTTATATCCTAACATCTTCCATGATTCTGCCAATTCTATTCCATCTTGTGAAAATTCATTACCGGATGTGTCTATCTCTAATCATTCGTAGAACATGTGGAATGCCAATTTTTCATTTAATTGTGGAGAGGAAAAATATATCTTCCATGATCCTATGAATCTCTCATCTTACCTTTCCAGAAACATAGAGGGTGAAATTTCTCGTTTTTCATCATCCCCTCCTTATCAATCATCAGATCATGAGGATTTCATTGCGCATCATCTTGAATTTTTGGATTGTGGTTCTTGTGATCTTTTCATTCATTCATATGATCCAGATTCTGATTTGCCTAATGTTGATATTTCTAAGCCACCAATCTTTGATGACCCATCTTCTGATGAATTGGAAACTCCTCAAGCTGTCAAGGCACTTCAGCTCGAGCTGATGGCTATGTCAGGTCCTCATTGCCTTGAGGTTAGTTCCACTCTTGATAAAAAATTTGTTGAATCTTTCCAGGCTCCTCATCACTCTGTGGTTAGAATTTAAAATTAATCTATTTCATAGTTTTCATAGGTTTATTATTTCTTCATGTTTGCTCATTTTTTGAGTTCAAAGGTGTGTACATGCTTCTCTTCCATACACAATGTGATAGGACACCATGATACATCCACAGAGCACATTTCATGTGCTTTTCATCTTTACTTCTATGTGGATGCATTCAGGCTTCAAACGTAATGGTTTACATTGTTTTATCTTTCTTATTTTTGGTTTTATTGCATATCTTTCTTGTTGATCATGCTCTCGCACTCATGGGCCAACAAATGCGCCAATGGCTGCATTGGAAGTATCATTTTATGTGAGTTGGCAGATGCTCTGCTTAGGTTAGGAGTAGGAGTAGTGATTTTTTTTCTTATTTGTTTCTTGATTTGTTTACTTTTTTTTCTTTATCTTGCTTCTTTCCTTTGTTTTTTTGCTTTTTCACCTATAGGTTAGTTTCGGCATGAAACCGTGTTTAGCTTCCTAGACAAGAAAGGTGAAATCCAAGAGGAACTTGTATAACTATCAACACTTGGTTATTTGTTTATTCCCTCTCCTTATGTGAATCTTGTATTTCTTCTAGTCGATGGTACCCTGATGGAGAATGCATTCCTTTCAGAGAGAGTCATGGTGGAATCAGGATGCTTGCACTCTTAACTAGTACCACCTACTCTAATCAATTTTATATTTTCGGTTAACCCTTGTCAACTCAATGAAGTAGAGTAAGGAGAGGGGAAATACTTTAACAAGTATGTGAGAGGTATATATAAATATGCTTCTCTGAAGGGACAACCTCTTCTGCTGTCAATATGTCGGGATCTCTATTCTGCCTCATGAAATAAATAAGTTCCTATGCACAATTATTTAAAAAATAAAAATAAAATAAAGGGGGAAAGAAATGAAAGGCTTCCTTTGCAAAGAGGTGAAGTAAGTAAATCCACCGAGGTACTGTCTAGGTTCAATAGAAGCAGAGAAATTATTTTGTTCCTGAAGTGACTCTGTCAGGGTGCAATCCAGGCCTGCTGGAGGTGAAGTAACATAAGAGATGAAATAAAAATATGATAATATATTTTACTTGTGCATCTATATACCCCTCATCCCCAATCGAAACAACTCAATTTGACTTGGCTTGGTATGTGTTCTACCGATAAAGAGAATGGTAGGCACTACATCTTTAACTCAAGATAAGTGAAGAAGCTATGATAATTGAAGAACTAAAAATTACTTCCAAAAGAGTTAGACTCACTTTTCATGAGACAAGGTCCATACAGAGAGCTGAAGTTCTACTAGTGTGTCGCCAAAGTTATAACGGCTATAACCACCCTCCAAAATTTTGCCTATGCTTTGATTTTGGAGCCTCCCTTCTAAACCAAAATAACTCATCTTGCATTGATTCAGGTACTTATGCATCAATTAATCTTTATTATTTTCATCCTAGGATGTGTTGCTCGCTTAGTTTTTTTTTCTAACCCACAAGTCGTTCTCTTGACTTGGTCCTTGACAATTCTAGGCTTGCCTTAGAGAACTGCACGATTCTTGAGGGAAATTGGCCTTGCTCTTGGGAATTGCATAGTCTTGATTGCCAGTGACCCTTGAGCTCAACAAATGCATAGTACTAGATGGTAACTAGCCTTGAGCTGGGAAATTGCACAGATAGGAGAGGCCGGCCAGAGCCACTCAACCCATAAATTGTGCATAACCCACTGTGCTTAGATTTAGTACTTGAACTAGAGATTTTTCCCGATCCTTCCCATAACTACACAATCTTTATGGGAAATGCAAGGCATTTTTTCTCGAAAAAGGGAAAAAAATAAAAAAGCATCCATAAAAAATAGGGATCTATTTTAGCAACTTGAAGGAGGCACTTGAGTTATTTTGGAAACTGTCACCAAGTCTCGCTTTTTCCTTGATTTTAGGCATGCATTTCATAAACCCTAACCTGACCAAATCTATTTATTCGACACTACGAAATATCATTTGCATATTCGATCTTGGAGCTCTAGCATTCTAGATGATATCAAGAAACCTTTGGTGTGATTTTCGTGACTTTTCTAGGTGAGTTTTGCTTTTCTAGTCTTCAGTCATTTTTTCTATCACTTTTTGTTGTTTAGATTGTGAGTGTGTTGCTTCACTTATTTCATTGAACTAATGCTGGCATTTTAACTTGTTTTAGCTTGTATAAGTGTTGTTGCAAGTTATAGGTTGCCTTTCCTGAGTGTCACATGTGTTTTACCATTTTTTCACCAGTGGTCGTCGTTGCGGAGACTCTCTTCACATGCTTCATTTTCTTTCACCTTAATTAATTCATGCACTTGTTTCACATACATGCATTAACACTTAGTCATATCTACACTCAACATCACACCATACTTCAAATCTTCTTGTTTTTCACACTCCCCATGGGAAGATCTGGGTCCCCTTGTCCGGATCTCACACTTCACACCATTTGGTGTAGGAGCCCCATCCAAAATGTTGGTCTAGTCTCCATATATCTCAAAGATATGCCTTGGCTCTAATAATTAGCATGGGAGATGGACTGAATAGTGCCTTTGAAAAGAAAGGGAGGTGTGCTTGGTGAGTGTGGAGTTGCGATTGTGTGAAGGTTCTTCTACTGCAAAGGGGGAAGAAAAGTTAGCCTCTAAGTGAGAGGTAATAGGACCACCCAGGAGGAGACACACATGAACCGAAAGGATCCATCTAACATCTAGTGGAATAGTCCATAGCATGTGCGACGTCGTTACAACCAACAAACAAGGAAATATTTGTCTATTGTCTTGCGGAATAGTCCACAAGGATTCTCAATAAGATAAGCACTAAAATAACCGAAATAGTTAAACTATCTCAGTATATGTGAAAGAAAATATGAAATACAAATGTCCACAGACTAGTCATACAAAATTTCATAGTCCATGCATGAAGAATGTGTTGGCCTTAATAGCCTTCTGTTATTAATAAAAAGTTCCAAGACACATGTTTACAATGTACATCACTAGCCCCAATAGTGAGACATTGGAGCCACTTCTTGCTCCTAAAAGAAATAGATGATTTCTCTAATGCCTTGCTAGAGGATCCAGGGTGAAAATGTACTTTTCTCATACAATGAGGGGGTATATATAACCAAGGGGTGATGCTTCCCCTTTGTGACTCTTTGACCACCCTCATGACTATTCAACTTCTTATGACTCTTCAAATTACACGACTCTCCATATTTACATGTGTCCTTTGGAATTACACTTTACGATACATTTGAATATAATATACATGGTCCACAATAGTCATGTAGCATATGACCACTCATGACATGACATGACATGAAACTGCTGACGTGGACTGCTTGGTGATGTGGCAATGTCAAGTCACTGTTGTTGCTAAGTGTTGGATGTCTTCTTAGATATGCTTTCTCTTCTCCTCTGCATGACTTGGTGATGCAGAGTCTTCAATGATTTCTAGTCTTGGATGGTAGTTTCAAACTTTTGTCCCTTTACCTTGCTTTGATCAATGAGATTACATGTTTCAGCTGCAAAGATGTCTTTCTGCATGCTCCCCTTCATCATACCATCATGGTGCAAGAGAATACCTGCATCCACAACTCACTCATGATGAGACAACATCAATATGAAAATCCCTATCCTAAGATAGAGCATTTGGATTCATCAACTAGGCTAGGACTGGGTGATAAGTTAGGAGAGAAGACCAGTGAGTGTGACATTGCACAGTTTAAGCAACCAAGGGTCAAGCTTGATCAATGAGACTATGCAGTGTGAGATTGTGTAGTGTGCAGCTCAAGCCATACTAAGGGAAATTTATATGCAATCCCTATAGATGAAAGAACTTGTACATTTCCCACTGAAGGAAAAAATTGCGTAGTGCCCACTGAGGGAAAAATTTGCGCAATGCCCACTGAGGGAAAAAATTGTGCAGTTCAAGCAAGGAGTGGAGGACGCGGAATGGGGCCTTCGGAGGATAAACTGTGTAGTTTCTAGAGACAATGGGGATTGGAACACGTGGGCTTTTGTTAGATATGACATCATGAAGAACCTACCACTCTTGAACGAATGTACTAATTGAAAACATGGTTCATTTGAAATAAGATCAACCCAGTCGAATACAAATTTGTTTATACGAATAATGGAGCACATAGAGGATGGATGTTGGCACACTAGTTGTAATTGCTTGGCCTATCAAACGCACGGACAACAAACAAAAATATTTAACTAGTTCTCTAAAAAAAGGAATATATAGAGACGAAAGGTCACAAGGAACCTCAAAAGTTGGTGAAACAAACTCATGTATGATTTTCAAGCCATTTGCCTGTGATTCTAAAAAACTATTTTCTTTCAACAAATCTAAGCACATATTCGGAATCAGTAGCTTCAGTATTTTCTTGAATGTCTTTGAAGTCAAATAAATACTCGTATATTTGGTTGGTAGGCTAATTTTTCTTGTTGTTAAATCAAATTTCTCTATGCATAAGTAAAAGATCTCTCTAAAATTAAACACTGATGGAACACATGTAGCATTCGTTAATCTAATAGAACAAATCTTATCACTAGTCCTCTCTTACACAGACAAATTCATATATAAGTGATACACAACCAACCACTGAAATCTTTGAGCGATGAGTGCAAGTGAGTTAATAGTATCAATGCAAATAATCGCTTTCCTTCCCCTCGAATCCATTTATGCTCTATAATTTTAACATATTCTAATAACCAACAATGTTTTTAATTTGATTTAGGTATAGCTTGTCGATATCCTAAACAACCACCACTTGTTACTACTCTTCCTGTGAAATCCCTTCTACAAGACACTTCTAATATATATCAATTCACTATAGAAAAATCGACATTTACGAGAAATAGTAGAAATAATTCAAATAATCCAAATGCACCATAATTCTGGCCAGACAATAGCGGAGATTCTGAGAATATTTTTAGAAAATCAGCCATATTTTTTTGGAAAATCAGATTACAGTTTCAAATTACGGAATTTTTAGTATTAGAGTAATTGTGGAGAGTGCTAAATTTTCTGTCTTTTTTTGTTTCCACTACCTATTAGTATTCTGCGTGTGAAATTTGTTGGACAAAACTTTCTAATTAAATAGAAAAAATAGTTTAAAAACAAATCTCGAAATTTAGAACGCAGTTACTCCATGTATGAAACAAATTAAATGTGAATCCTTTCTAATAATGATAGCTAACTTACAAGCTCTCAACAATCACATCCACTACTATATCGATGTTAGTTTAGAGGTAATAACATTTCATTCTCGATTATGTGTTGATCCGTCCATTTGCCAAAAGCGTAATGAACTGTTAATGCCATTATGTCGTGTAGGAAAATGAGGAAACCACACTACACAATGAAAGGATTTCTTCTTCTTCTTCTTCCTCTTCTTCTTCTTCTACATAACACGATTTTATAATTCCGCATCTTTTCCATATGCAGTGTATGCCTCCCGCATTGATTACAATCACCAGTAAAACTTCAGCCGCAACATTATTACTAATTTTTTTACAATTGATAAAATTTATTGTTAAATAATGTTATTTAATTTAGTTTTATAATTTTTAGGTTGATTGTTGCTTAATAAAATCTTTCATTGTCCAGAAATAGATTTGTGCATACAATGTAAGATTTATTATGGGCTTGATGCAATAAAATACCCACACATTGAAATAGGTTTCTATATATAGCATGAGTTCTATAAATACTTAATTTTGCATATGCATTTGTTCCTCAAATAACCTTCACACATGCACAACCAATTTCACATAAGTACTTTCATAGTTAGTAATGCTTTACAAATACTCATTTACAATTGACTACTGTAACTTTTATGATTTACAATATAAGCTTTAATATGTGTTTCACACAAGAAAAACCTCTCCACAATAAAACAAGTTTCTATATTTAGGAGGACTTATTTAAAGACTTATTTTCTTTAAGTAAACAAGATGTATATGTCTATAACCAAATTACTTACGAAGACTGGTTTTCAATTGACTACTGCAAAATGAAATATGGAGCTTTTTCACAATGATTCGAAAAAACAAATCACATACTTCAATGTATTATTATTATTATTTATTATTAGCATCATATTTTGTTGTGAAAAGCTTTTACTCTAGGCAACTTCTTCTTCATAATGAAAACTCTCATCCTAATCTTGATAAAATGAAAACTTCGTACAATGAAACTGTGATGTGTGCAATTCTCACTTTTGTACATGCATTCATAAATAAAGACAGTTGAAACAGAATAGTCATGTTTTATGGCTGAGTAGCCTTCAAAAGTTATCAACATAGTTACAACAAGTGTAATTATATTAAGATTCAAAGTCTAGTCACAACAAATGAAATAGATACAAGTTCACATGTAAAACATTATCTAAGTATTATTGATATAACTGGTAAAAGGTTTCAGTATTAGAAAAAAATAAACAGAAATCCATATTAATTATTATTCATTGTAGAGCATTAGCTAATATATGAAATATAAAATCAAATACTGGAAAACAAGTGTTCAATTATTATTTTATGTAAAATATTCGAGAACCTAGTCCATACAACATCCTATGTCAAAAGATGTCTCAAAATTGTTTACATAATTAGTAAACATACTAAGAGATAGAAAAGATAGTAATCAAAATTCAAATAAGTTATGATTACAGAGCCATGGTCCAGAAAAATAGCTTATGTGGCATAAAGAATTTATGGAAATGTTAATACTTCAATCATAAAGCTAAATGCATTTGTCCCAATGAGAATTGCAATTGCAATATCATCAACTGTAATCTCCAAAAGTCATCTGCAATAGGTAACAAGGAATTGCATTCAGGTATTAGACTATTCCATCTTACTGCACACATAAGATTTAAATATTAAAATTATTTGACAACAACAAAAAATGTTTCAATGTTCTAAAACACTTACAATATGCAAAAGCAGAGTCTGATATTATTCACCCCAAAGCTATCTCACACAATCAAGCTTCCTGAAACAAATTCACTCACTTTAGCTTCAATTGATTCTTCCATCAGAGCAACAATAATGTCATGCTTAACACATTAGTTGAATATATCCTCCCAAATTTATTTTGTTTCTTCTTACAATTAAAAAACTGAGCCAAAGTACTCTTTGTTGACACTAACGAAAGTAATTAACCATATTCTAATTTCGTCAGCACTAAAATCAATTATATCATCAAACTATGTTTGTTGTGATTGTTTCAGCCTCTCCAAATCATCCATTAGCTTTCTCTTTCGAAATTAATATAGATTCATATGTAATACATAGACCATTTAAATCCTAAACAATCGCTACCACCTTGAGATACACATCTGCTCTTGGATTTTCTATGTCTCCACGTTTAGAAATAATGTTCTCCAATGTTTTGATTCTCCAAGACCATTCATCCTTGATCTACCTCCTCCGATCAACATCGAACAACCCCTCTTTATCTTTTCCTAATTCAAACAATGAATCAATCTTCTGACTAAAATTTAATAGGTCATTATCTATGAATTACTTGTCTCCCTCCAACTCACTTTTGACCAATTTTACAGAAGATCTAGTTCTCTTCTTTAAATGTTGTAGTTCAAAAACAACTTGCCATGTTGATTTAATAATCTGTAATCTTTCAAATATATTACTAATGATATATGATTTCATTGCACTTAGAATATTACTAGGTTTCTCAAATATATTAGATCTGCTAAGACTAGAAATTTCCAATGGTGGTTTGCGCATCACCAGTGTAGTCTTTAGCAAGGGACTTGGGCTCAGGCTATCTTCTAGCTCTTTTATTTTTACCTTCAGC
Source organism: Pinus taeda (assembly GCA_000404065.3). Taxonomy (NCBI): domain Eukaryota; kingdom Viridiplantae; phylum Streptophyta; class Pinopsida; order Pinales; family Pinaceae; genus Pinus; species Pinus taeda. The sequence continues at coordinate 5,537 of APFE030966052.1, read as the reverse complement.
TTCATATTTTATATTTGTCATCGACCAATAGAATTCACAAGCACTTCACCACCAACTTGATGCAATTTCATCAGCCCTGGCATTCCAACCGAAGACAGATCAACATTTAATTATGCCCAATCAACAACCTTTTCATTGGAAAGCTATATCATTTCAATCTTCAATCTCTTACCTCCCCTATCATAATTTTCATCTTGCAATGTGACAAAATTGTCATCAAAAGTAATGTCCTCTTCAAAAAGTTCCTCACTTATTTTCTAATTTTGTTGCAAACAAGTACTAACCTAATTAGGTTGTACAACAATATCAACTTCCATGTCCACCACTTCATCAATGCTCTCCATTTTAGGCGCACTCTTGGATCAAAATGATTCAATTGTTTGTTCTCTTTCTGGAGTTACTCTACAAGGAGGCTCTTCATCATCCCTTCTACTTAATAGCCTATCGAAAACAAGTTTCACTTCTAGTAGTTATTTTCCGTCTTTTGCTTGAATATGAAGTCCCACTAGTGCTACATGTGCAAGTTTGAGATTTCCCCATAGGGTTTGCGCCTCTTTTCTTAAATATTTCTCCTATCCTGATGATCTCTTTTTCAACAATATGTTCATCATCTACTAGCATCTTTTGATGTTTTGTTGATACACTGGGACTTTCCTTGCTCTTCTCTCTTCCTCTCGTAAACAAGTTCCCGTACCTCATAGACTCAATTTGTTCCTTGAAAAATTTTCCTCTATTAAAGCCTTTAATAGCTCCATATTCACTTAATTTGAAATAGCATTCAAATACTTTGCAAAAATGATAGCATGAGCCATATTCTTCATAGTCACTTTTCCAACAGTAAGCGAAAAAGAAATAAATTGTCTTTTCTTTCTTTGTTCAAATATAGATATCCAACAATGATATTTCCTACAATATTCGATAAGAAAATAGTTATCTTCAACAAAAATTGGCAAAAGAAATGACCCATCTTCAAAACCATAAATTCGTATAGCCATATTGCTTTCTCTTTCCTAATATTTCCCTTTTCCAAATAGGAAATTTTTAGTCTCTGCAGATATTCAAGAAGGTTCCTATATAGTTACCATGCAATACACTTTTGTCACAAACACATCCTAAATTAAACAAAACTTTAAAGAGGCTTCATGCTTCCACAATATATGATACCATAACTACAATAATTCCTCGCGAAACTTGAATATAGGATTACAGGGTAAACCCTCAAACACATGCCTTGACATGAGAAGTGTTATCATATATTCCATCATAAAGAATCCATTTTTCTTCGGTAATCCATGTAATTGAACAACTAATTAATTTTAAATGACATAAGCCCAATGAAACATACAATTATTTTTGTATGCCTCATAAAACACATAGAAAATGCATTTTGAAACATGTGGGGTACTTTCTATCCCTACTACATGGGAAAAGAGCCAACATAAATCCCTAAATGATTTCCTAAACAAAGAAATATCTAAAAGGGAAAGATCAAAAGTAACCTCAGATGTTACATAAATGAATTCCCACGCAATGTCAATTACGCGTGCTTCTAGCTCCACAAAACTATCTGCAATGGACAACTCTAAACACTTGTTCAATTCTAGTAACTTGAATAACAATCTAAATGCATTGGGATTTAGAGAAACCTTTATCGCTCCTAGATTAATTTCCCCCTTTTTGAAACCAAAATTAGTTGTTCAAAGATAAACAATTTCTCTAAAATCAATGGTCTCTGGAACACGCCTAGCATTCGCTAATCCAATACTCCAATCTTGTTACTTGTTTTCTCTTCCGTTGACATATTCACATATCTCTCATAAAATCTGAACTATTCAAAGCTATCATTGATCTTAGCAAGTGAGTTAACCGTATCACTGCAAATAGCCTCTTTCCCCGACCCGCTACACATTTTTCATTTGCAGCAAAAAAAATACTTTTTCAATGAATAACACATTCAAATCTCGTTTCACTTTACAAATCTCCGTTTTCTTCACAAACACTAGTTGTTACTATTACTTGTGTGAAATTTTTTACACATGACACTTTGAATAAATAACAATTAAAGATATAAAAGACAACATATATGAATATAATAGGAAAAAAAAATCGAAATTCCAAAAGCATCTTGTGCATTTACATTGCAATTTGCTTCCACTTCAAGATCATTGATATATGTGTCATAAGAAATAAAAAATTATAATATACAATAACAGACGTTGTCTACCGAACCTATAAATTCACCCACACGGATAAAAATCACCACAATACGATTTTTTTAGTATTTTTTAATAAAAAATTGGCAGCTCAAGTGTTTGAATTAGTTTTTGTAATATTGGAAATAGATTCAATATCATCAAAAACACCATTGGCAAATTTGCTGATACAACCAAAATTGATTGCAAACCATTTTTTTTTAATCTGGCATTTTTTTTTTAAAATCCTACTTACAACTCTTAAGGTTTAAGATATTTGGTGTCTTGAAGATTCTTGATGGTGTTGAATCCATTTCCATGGTAAAAAAATGATTCAAACACTATCATGATTGTATTTTTTCAAATTATTTTCACCGGATTCTGTCGAGAATTTCACTGTCTGGACGAAATTGTGGCCTTCATATAAAACATCATCAATAATAGCTACAAATAGTAAAGTGAACAAGGACATTCACAAATAAATAATATGTCAACATGTATTCAACTAATTTGTACAATGAATTGACTTGACAGCTGGCCCCAATAATTTATAAAATTGAACCAAATTTTCTTTAAAACTAACACGACATAACTATTTCTCAACAAATTTGACACGTTGATACGATGCAATGAAAACCTTATTCTAAACAGAAAAAATAATTTTAAACTATGTGATTTTTGGTGATGCAAAAGTAATTTTGTTACTAAAAGTTAATAGTTGTAACTTCAAGTTATTTTCAATCAAATTAAGAGACTCAAAAAACTATCAATATAGACACAAATAGTAAATTTACGTTCTATGGTGAATCGACTTAACTTTTGGTTCCCCACTACTTTGTAAAACCAAACCAAATTTGATCTATGAATGAATTGACACACTCATTTCTTGCAAAATTCCACAAGCAGTCACAAAATAAATTTAATTTAAACTATGTAATTTTTGCAGACGTGAAAATAATTTAATTACCGAAAGCATAAACTTTAATTCACAATATAACAAGAACCACTGTAAAAAGCAATTTGTAAACTAGAAATAACGAATATTTTCTTGATTTAATATTTTTTACTATTATGTAATATTAGTTTAAGTCTCCTTTTAATGCATCTCAACAAGTATTGCTTTGTGATAAAACATATGTGTGGAAAAAAAAAGGGGAAACGTTCATACCTTGTGTGTATCAACATACACGACAAGTTAAGTGTTTTCTCTTAATAAGAGAACATACATCAGAATGATTAAAAATAAATAAAAAACCAATGACTTCGAATAAACTACACAAGTCAAGGAATGAAAACTAGCAATATGACATATACTTTCAACATAACACAATTGCATATACTATTAATAGCTTCAAAACTAATACACACTGAATATTTAGCAATCGAATACACCAAAGCTAATCACAATCCACTGATATAATATCATATTGATTCGATGTACCCTACAAAACAAGTTCAAACTAATTGTAACCATGATAATAAATTAAGAAACTGCCAAATGTGAACATGAAACCGATAAAGGTGAGTTAGTTTAAAAGCTTGCAGTATCGTAGAGAAAACCAAAGCTAAGCACAATATACTGATTTAATAACAGAATTATACGTGTCATAAGAAACATACATTTACCGTACAAAACAAGTTCAAACTAACATCAATTAAGATAATAAGCTAAGAATCTACCAAATGTAAACAAGAAATCGACAAAGGTGAATCGGTTTAGAAGCTTGCAATACTGTACAACTTATGTATTTCTACACTACTGCTATCGTCCACAATGTAACAAAAATTCCATTGGGACACTATTGAATATGTAAGCTCATCTTCGAAGATAATAGTTTTTGAAAAGCAACAAAAGCTTGGATAATACTCTGAGCTCTTATATGCAATTTGCAAAGGGAAAATGCTACACGATCTGTTGTTTTTTCTATCACTACAGATATTGTATTTCCCTCACTATACTAGCTATTTGAAATGTTTGTAGTCTCATTTCACTAGAAATCACCACCTGCCACTATTTTGCGTCTGAAACACGCTACAAAGATCAAGTTTCCATCTAGCTTTTTCATATTCTCGATGTTTTTCATATAATTAATATAAAATAGGGCTACAGGTAAATACAAGTCATCTTAACATTCAATTCACTAACTCTACACTTGCTCAGGTATTTAGAAAACCACATAAGAACCAAAACATGAAATCTAGAAACATGGTTTTCATATAATTTAAACCTAACACAAATGCATATGTACGGAACTGCAGAGAAAATCCATTTGTGCACAAAAATCTCTCACACACAACCACCTTTGCATAGCTTCATTTGCAAAACTACTTCGAGACTCAACAACGCCCTTCCATTAGTCATTGACATTTGAAATTGATATTAATAAATGTGGGTCCCAAATATTATGGGCAGGAAGCATTCATTATAAAATAAATGTTGGTTAAAGCATTTTTTATTTACACATGCTCTCTCCTAACACGGTCAATTGTGTAGAAAAAGCTCTCAATCTTTCATTGTATACACTTCCGCACTCCATAGAATCTATTAATAATAAAAATAAGCACTGCCCTTGTGCACAATCTACTAATATCAAAACACATTACAAATAAAATATCCCTCTACACTTCCCTCATTCCGCATAAATTCTGCACATGCATTTATTCTCTGCATAACCTCCGTACATGAACAACCACCTCTTCACAACTACTTTTTCACTCAATAATGCCCTCATTCATTGACATTTGAAACTAATATTAATTAATGATCATACATTGTGAAATACATCCCTAAATAAGAATTAAAAATGGTATTTGTATATTTATTATTTTAATAAAATTTGCATCAAACTTTCGCATAACATCCAGACACGCACAACCTACAATGCACAACACCATCCGTACAACTACTTACACACTCAATAACTCCCTTCGAGTCATTCATTGATATTTGAAACTCCACACATGCTACCTCCGAACAGCTAGCTTCGCACAACCACCTTCACACAGTTCCTTTCGCACGAATACTTCCATAATTGCGAAAAATATTCCTAAATAATAAATAAAAAAAGAGACTTGTATATTTATTATTTTAACAAACCTCGCAGAAAGCCTTCCACACATTTGTTTTACCGCACAAGAATTTTTCTTCACATGGATTGAAAACACAGTTTATTTAGTACCCTGTTCTATGCAAAAAAGCCTCAATTCTCCAGCACATACTCCTTAATGTTATAGCTCCAAATCTCACCAGTATGGTTTGTGATGCTTCAGCCATGGCCTAGGGCAACCCCTCCTTCCAGACCTGGTCATATATCTAAAAAACAGTGTTTTATTCCCTGTACGCGA
>APFE030966046.1:0-10144 GCA_000404065.3 Pinus taeda | reverse complement strand
CCTCAATTTGATGGGCAAACTGAGATAGTAAACAAATGTTTGGAAGGATATCTTCGTTGCTTTGTATCTGATAAACAGTCACAATGAGTCAAATGGTTGCCTCTAGCTGAATGGTGGTATAACACTTCCTTCCATATAGCAACGAAAATGAACCCATTTATAGCACTTTATGGGTATCAACCACCATCCATCATATCATATTTAAGAGAAAATTCTAAGGTTCAGGAAGTGGAACATCACATCGAACATCAACAACAAGTCTTCCAACTCTTAAAGGATAACCTTGTGTTGGCACATAATAGAATGAAACAACAGGAAAATCAACATCGCAGCGAAAGAAGTTTTGATGTAGTTGATTGGGTATTCCTACGGCTACAACCATATAAGCAAATGTCCCTCAAGCAAGCTAAGAAGGATAATAAATTATCACTAAAGTATTATAGTCCATACAGGGTGTTGCAAAATATTAGTACTATGGCATGCAAATTGGAGCTTCCTGCAGCTTCTCAATTGCACCTAGTTTTCCATGTTTCATGTTTAAAGAAGGTTATGGGTGACAAGATCCGAGTTCAAACAATATTTCTAGAACTTGACGAGGAAGGAAAAATTATATTGGAACCAGAAGCAGTCATAGAAACAAGAACTCGACAACTACGAAATCAATCAATTTCATAGTATCTTATCAAGTGGAAGAACTTATCCGCTAAAGATTCCACATGGGAGGATGAGAATTTTATACAGAAGTATCGAGAACTACTCAAGCGTTGAGGACAACACTTTTTTGAAGGAGAGGGGCATGTTGGGTCCCTATAATACTAGTGATTACCCCATTACTATTGTAGTTGTACCCCTTATTAATATTATTGTGCCCCTATAGGCCCCATATTGTTATTACTGTGCCCCATAGAATCCCTCTATTGTTATTTTTGGGGATTTATATTATTATTGTTAGGTCAGCTGGGTTATATTGTGACTCCTTAAACTCCTAGATATAGAAAGGAGGTTTTGTCATTTGAATCATCCAAGAATTGTTCATTTATGTAATGTAAAGGAGGTTGTCCCCTCGAAAAGGCTGAGTTCTAAGGCATTGATCTCTCTTTTCCATCTTTTCATGAGCTGGTTTCATAACATGACGTCTCTATTCATGGATGTGACTAGAGATGTGGTTGCAGTGTCTTGGTTGAGTGATGTTAGCAGATGGGTGCCAACTTCATAGCGAACCAACAGCTGGAAATATGTGAGAAAGTCCATAGCGAGAGTGGTAAATTCATCATAGGTACTTCGAGACAATTCAATGTACCACTTCGTTGTAGCACTTGTGAGAGTTAGTTATAAAAGTCGAAGATGAACAAAATCATCAACATATGATTTGGAGGAGCACCAGAGGTGATATGTCATCACGTGGTCTTGTAGATCCTCTCTCGCATTTCCTTCAAATTTTGGACAATCACTCAGAATCTTGGATGGTACCAGATATCAGTATGGCGAATGAAGAATAGAATCATTCATGAGCCTAGATGCATCGAGAAACTACAATGTGGCCAATAATGGCAATTGGGTATTGAAAGGCATTTGTCGCTTCTTAGTGGGCCCAGACTATAGAGCCCATCTTTATTGATAGTGATTTTTTCCCCATAGTGGATGATTTTGTCCATATGGCATTTTATTTCCCCCCCACTGTAGGTTACCCTTCCCATAGGGAGGATTTTGGCATTGATAGCCTTGAAAATATCTAACCAAAGGGTGATGATAAGCAACGTATGGGTTAAAAGGCTGTTGAGCCTGTTGACCTTGGACATACATCTTTTGTACCTGCTTCCCCTGGGTATAAGGGTTTTTAACTTGTTGCCCCTAGACATAATGGTTTTGAACCTTCTGCTGTAGGACTTGACCTTGACCTTGCCCTTTGGAAAGGTTGACCTTGTGGCTAGAGAGGTTGACCTTGCGAGGACAATTTTTGGGAAGATTGAGGAACATACTGCATCTACGGCTGCAAGGTTTGTTGTGACTTTTGCAAGGGTTACCCACACATTTTTTACAATTGTCCTTTGCATTGTCTTCCCTCGTTGCTACAAATATTGTCATTGCTGCTACAAGGGTACTTGGATAGTTCCCTAAAATTTCCTAAATTGGATCTAGCCATATGCACGAGGGGCGGTGGATGGATCAGGCTGAGCATAAGGTGTAGCTTGAGGGACGTAAGGCAGGTGTATCATTGCTTGTGAACCATGTGGAACATAAGGAGTTTGGTATTGAACCTAAGCCACATATAGCTTCTAATAATAGATGTTACTAAACCCAGAAGGACCAATAGTGTTGGATTGTTGGTACTCAACATTACTTGATCGAGAAGGACCAACAAATTTCGAAATAGCACCGGAAGAGGGCTGGTTCATTCCGACCATGTAAGCTTTGGAGCCACTGACATTGGTTGTGCTAGACATCATAGAAACATTCATGTTTGCCCCCTAGGTGGTGGCACGGCCCATCCACTTACAGGAGGGATCAGAGAACTAAGAGAGACTTGACTTGTAATCGTTAGTTGAATCATATGAGCAACTTGGACTGAAAAAGCAAGTGGATTCAGAATGGTTGGTTTCACTAGAACTGAAGTGACTACAAAAGGCACCATCAGCTGAGAGCTCAGGTTCTGAATGAACGGACGTGAGGTAATCATAGCGCTAGACAATGAAATAGGGTTGTGATATAATGACGAGGCACTATGGGTGCCCATCACCAACTGAGCTAATGAAACATAATCATGAGGTAACTTAGGATAAACGCTTGTTGGAATGCTTCCTATGTAAGGAAAACCTTCAGGAGGGAATGGATATCCTTGATCATGAACAATGTGAGGAGTGTGTGTAGCATACACCTCCGAGTGACCCAGAAAGGAGATTGGGATCTCTCATTCTAATTCCATGGATGGAAACAAATGATGACGGACAACCAATGATGTTCGAGGAGATAATTACAAATAAATAGCCAACCAATTCTAAAGACTGTATGGACGTTGTTGTGATATCACAACAAGATTGAACAAAGGATTCAGAGGATAAACAACCAGTCATAAATGACCTTGAGAAGTCAATGGACTCTCAGGAGCCTAGATAGGATTATCTGGATATTCCAGGATAGATTCTTAAGGTGACCCAATATTTGATGGAGGAGGAGGATGTGATAACAAAGGTTTAATACTCAAAAAAATTCCAAGTCCAACAACTTGGTCCTCAAATGACTGCGAAAATTCTGGGAGAGGCTCTATAAATAATCATCCAAATGGAGGAGAGGAAGAGGAACTGGGTGAACCTAATGGTTCAGCCATGATGACTTTGTCTCAAACAATAAGGAGAGAGAGATTAATTGCAGGGCTTTTAAAGATTATTTAAAGGTATACTCACGATTTAATCTAGAATAAGGATAATAGGAAAGTTATGTGATCATTGGAAACATTTTTTCTTAAGACGCTAAACAAACCGATACTTTTTCCTATTTTAAGAGTTGAGAAAAAATAAGATATGACTCTATCAAAATGATTGCTCAAGATAACCTAGGAAAAAAGGATTACCACATAACTATGAGCTACAACATACCTCCCAGCGAACTGAGAAGTACGAGCAGGCAATCTCCCTGAATCTTGAGTTTGGTGTATCACTTTTACAACCTAGTGGGGTCTCCCTTTATATACACGATGATATGGGGACGAAAAGTTTGTACTAGCGCTGCCTAGTGCTGAAGCAAACAATATCTGCTAGGTTTAAATATGTCAGATTAATTGAATACATTTTAAAGTTTGTCTTGAAATTATGTATCAATTTATAGGCCTTATCGTTGTGACTCGGAAAAATGCTTGTATGCAGATAATTGAGACAAAGCCCTTTTAGTTCGATGAATGTTTACACTAATGAGAGTAGAGAAACCAAGAAATGAAAAAAAAAGAAACTGAAAGCAATGTGACCTTTTCACTACTTCACTTTTGAAAACAAAATAATGAAAGACCTTTCCCCTTCATATCTTTCCTATCAGATGTACTTCAAGTAGTCCTTTCAACAGTAAAGATAATTCATTTCTTTTCAAATGCAAATGATGATTCATGGTTTTGCTCGGGCCCCTTGTGGTTACGTGTCATTCCCATGTTAAATCGCGTGCCCTCAGAAGAAAACCACCCCATGGCCAAAAGCAGTGCGATTAGCCTCCCAAACTGCTCCCCCGCATATAGTAAAACCATCCACTGTTCACTTTACGCCAAATTTTAAAAGTTAACCGTTTAGCCATTTAAACGAAAAACCATCACTTTTGCTCTTTTCTCTCATTTTTCATAGTAAAATTTGTATAACCCTCCTGCGCCACCCTAAGCCTTTGCAACTGATTTAACCACTATTTACCTCCTGAAAACACTTCGGACTCCATCCACAGACCTTTCAACTCAAATGAATCCATTGTGGCCCTCCCTGCCAACCTATGTTTTTCCTAACAATTGTTGTATTTTGCAGGTGATTACTGGAAGACCAGGAGAACGGATAAACAATTTTTATACTAGTTAAAAACATGTTTGTTCCAAATTATCGAGAAATTAATTGAAATTATTTTTTTGTACAAATAGAAGATCATGTTTAAACCATAGAGAAAGTAGAAGAAATCATTTACACAATAAATGTTAAAATAAACAATTTACATATTTAAAAGACAAAACAGAGGAGGCAAAAGTAGAAGTAAAAAGTAAAAAGTAAAAAGTAAAAAGTCATAGTAAAGGGTATTAACGGGTCAACAAGGCTAAAGAGTATCAGATGAAAGTGTATCAGATGAAAGATCATAGGTTAGTATTATTTCCAGCATGAAGATGAAATAGACAAGTAGCTTAAAGGGAAAAAGTTCAAAGACCAAAGCGAGAACAACCTAAATAATAGGGACAAAAGCAGTAGTTCAATAGTTGTCTCTATCTTCTTGCATGAAGATATATCCTTTTCATTGAATAAATATATTTTTGTAAAAACAGTTTAGGATATTTTCCTAATTCTACTATTGTATAAATAACTCTCCTTATGAGTTGTTATGGTTTCATTGTTCACCTTTGAACCATGTTGACAATTGAAAGAGAGTTTACTCTTGAAGAAGCATTTCTAAACCTTTGATGTAAAAGATTTCGTGGAACCTTAATACAAAGCAGAGGATTCTAAATTCAGTTTTACATCATCTGTGTTTCCTATAAGTTTTTCCAGTAACAAATTATGTTTTTCTTCATATTCTTATGACTTTACAGAGATAACTATGTAGGAATAATTGTGTCTCAATCTATTCCTATAAACTTCTAAAGTGATAACCATTAGAGAGAATGGATTAATGAATTATGTGTTTAATTAGTTCCCTCTGAATCAATAAATCATCAGCATCTCGTTCTAAGCATAAGAATATTCTCTTGAACATTCTGAACATCATTCATAGGTTTTCATAATTATGATTGTTTAATATTTTATTTGAAAACTGTCATAATCATATTATTTTTGTTTTTTCTCACCACTATTCAGTATTTATCACTCTGTGAAGTTTTATAGCAGCCTTTTACTTTGGAATTATTATTATTCAAAATGTTAGGCATTAGAGTGTTACATCTATTTTATTCATTGGTCTTCCAAATCAAAAGTAAAACTCCAAGCAAAATTATTTTAGATGCTCTAGAATTGATAGCTGACCGCTATTATCTCAGAGGTACAACAAATGGTCTAATACTGACAGGTATAATTCTTCCTAACTGAGATGGAGTGTTCAAATGTGTAATTGCAGTCCAATTTCACTCTTTATTAATTATTTGATGGAGATTATGATGAAATCATATTCCTTTCCTCAGAGGACAAAAATCAACCTAATATTCACCTCATTTGGACAAGCAAAAGTTGAGTTATGAATTATTTTATTCGTAAATATATTTTGGATCAGATTGGCCCTACGCACCTATACCAATGGACACGTCAAGAAAACCCTGATGGAAACCTATAAATAGAATATACATCAAGCTCATTTCGACACATTGATAAAGCTCTCTTCTCCTCTTCTATTTGATATTGGCTAGCACAGGTCTGATGGAGGAAGCTCACTCAAGGATCTGAAACTTGAGGATGAAGCTCACATTGAACTAGGGTTTTTTATTCCTGGTCACTGGAAAAAAATGAGAATTTAGGTCCTTGGATGCTGGCACACAGTGGTCATCACAGCCACCAAGGACCCTTGCACATTATCGCAGAGCCTTGATGAGATCGACAGAGAGTCTGGGTTAGTTTGGTCCTTGATCGCTCGCACATAATGATATGGGAGGGACCGAGATGCCATAGTCACTATCATGTAGTTCACAGAGAGAAACCATGTATGTAATAGTCTCTTGCACAACTCCTCCTCCATACGACTGAGACTCCTTATTAGATTTCAATATTCTAAATATTTCTCTCAATGACAACATTGTTCAACAACAACCTACGGGCAGTGATATCACATTACAATTATGTCAATAAGAGTTTTGAGGTTTATATGCATTTCATGGATATTATAGTTGTTGTGATCATACGCATCATTTTACTCTCTTTTTCTGAACCATTTTATGACAATCTATTAGAAGAAGATTTGCAAGGGTTTCCTCATAGTGGGTTTTTCCCTGGTCTCCAACCAATCCTCTTGTCTCTATGTGTGCATGCTTTTTTGCTATTGTTCCTTTATGTTATACTACATTAATGATGATGTTATTGTTCTTTCTACATAGTTGCATATGATGATGAATAATGAAGTAAATATGAATAATGTTATGATGCTACATCGTGAACTTTATGTGTTAATGAAGAAATGAAATTATCAAAGAAAAGAACAATGTAGCCATATGAAAAATTAACAAAAAAGAGGCAGCCAAGGTAAGGTTCCCTATATTTCAAAACATGAAATAGCACTAGCATTGGGCATGGGAAACAATAACCTCCTTTAGAGGTCTCTATCAATATTGATGGTTCACCAAGTTTAAAGGGAGAAATGAGGCCTGGTGAAGGAAAAATTGAGGAGATTATCTCTCCAAAGGCCAAAACCAAGCCACTCATGACGTCTCTGAGAAGGTACGCCAGGAGGGAAGTGACCTTTAAGTGACCCAAGACACAAACATCCTTTGATCAAGAAGAAAAAAAAGCTACAAGAGAAATATGGGCTACTATAGGAGAAACGGGGGATGCTACAGGAGAAACAAAAGGAGCTACAGGAAGAAGAAGCCACCTTGAAAGTAGTTTAAAAGGGCCAATAATAACTTCAAGAGCTTGATCCACAATCCAATTTGGATTACTATTACAAAGTTTGTGAGGGAGGTAGGATTATACTTGAAAATTTTGTGTTCCCACTGCTCTATGAGATGGAAATAGAGAGATGAAAAAGACATAGATGGATATAATTTTCCAAATATAGAAATGTAGAAGATGTGTGCCTTTGAGACTAAGAGATTCCATTATGAGGAAGAAAGGAGAGGAAGAAAACACAAGGTTGAGAGAGAAGTTGCAAGAGAAAGAAACACAACTTTCCACCATGGGAAGTTTCTCTATGGAAGCTCTACAATGCAGGAAACCATCAAAATCGTATGCTCTTTTCCTCAAGTAACAATGGTTGAAATTCCAGATAAAAACACTGTGACAATATGGGTATTTTCCTAAAAGAAGTTTATTTAATATTGAAAACAAGCATGTATGGAAGATATGGAAATCCTAGCTGAATTTTAGATGCACAATTTCATTCTAACGTATCTAAATTTTTGAGATCCCAATTCAATAATGGGAGATATGAAAGTAATGGAATTGGAATATTGGTTGACTCATGATGAGGCAAGGGATGAAGAAGTGAAAGAAGTTGATGACAAAAGAAGAGAGGGAGCTCTTGTATATGAAAGAAGAGCTAGTTAGTAAGGTTGTCATCAAGAGTCATAACCTCATCTCCTTTTATTATACATTAGCACCCAAGTACATTAAAACCCAAGAGAAAGTCATTTTGTAGTTTGAGGATAATTTTAGAATGTTAGGAATAGAGAGTTTGCATACTTGTCAGAGAATATGGCATGCCTTACACCATAGTCTACTAGTTAGAGAGTATTACTCTCGTGAAAGGTTAAGGAATTCCTTGGAAAGAACACCAGAATGATTTCATCAGAATATTTCTGATGAAATATTGTGATTTCATCAGAATATTTCACTATAGCTAAGTTTTAGGAATGGTCTCAAAACATTTTATTCTAATGTCACAACTCATGGTGGCATGATGACATATAATGTCCAAACATTTTGTTTATATAACATTGTCGTCTCTAAGTTTGTACAAACCCTGTGTTGATAATTTAATTTGGGAAGCCCCTCAGAGTTTCAACTCTCTTGTTGCAACACCAAGTCTCACCAGTGATGTTGTGGCATGTTGGGAAAGTGACACATAGTATGCTGATTTTGAGTTTTAATCTTTTCAAGTGGGCCATATTCAATTGAGTGGCACAACTCAAATGTGACATATTGTAGTAGTGACTTTAGTAGCTGATGTGGTAATGTTTGGAAGTATTTTCTCATGTTATAAAAATTCTTAGTAAGGTGGAGAAAGCTTGAAAATGGAAAAATCTAACAAAAGGGAAAAGCGGTAGGTCCCACAACTAATAGAGGCAACACATGGGGGTGTGTATAATAGTGCTAACAAATTAAGTCTAGGAAAGAAAGTCTCCGTAAAGTTTTTGGATAGTGTGGTTCCTTAGTCGATAGGATATAGGAGACAAAGACTTTTCATGACACCAGCAATAGACGACAATTTTGGACCTTGGGCCAATGTGGAAGATTGTAGTGCAGTTGGGGTCCCACGAGATGGATCTGGGGAACAAGAATTGTTCTAGCAACATCTATTGATAAGAAGGCAGTGGCCCGAGGTAATTTTAGTTGTAAAGGAACTTGCCATAAATTAGGATGTGATAAGTCCTTTGTATTGGCCCCTCAGTCATAAGCTGCTAAAACTGAAGGCCATGGAAGATTAACGTCGGACATAACATGATTTATTTATTGACTTAGATGAAGTAATGGATTAACCTTGATATTTGTGCCAAGGGTGCATTTGGTGGAACTCTCAACATATGAAAATGCTATAAAGAGAAGAGGACATGAAAAATAGAGTTATAAAGGTCTCATCCAAAAGGAGGTTTAATTTAGTTTTGCGAGAAGGGGCTAACATTGGGAGCATAACCAAGATTGGTAAACCTATATTCGAGCATCAAAACTACAGTTTGAAAGAAAATGTAGTACATATAAGCAAAATAGTTTAATCGAGTGATGGACATCAGATTGAATTATGAAATTAAAGGGTCTAATTATGTAGCTGGATAGTTGAGGATTGCATGATCATGGTTATAACCTAATCATGAAAGGTAATGGATATTCGCATATGCTGGAAGTAGTAAGTGACTAGGTGTTTGTTGTTGAGGAACTATCAATAAAATTTTGCTGCATACATAATTAACAGTGGCATACCTCGAGCAATATAGGTGGCAATCGAGTTTAATTAAAGAGAGTAAAACCTATTGAACACCATCTACAAATTCAAAGGGAGTAAATTCTAGCCATACTTAGGCTGCTTAATACAATTATTTCAAGCATCATGAGCCATACTGAAGTGGTCTCCTACAATTGTAACGATTGGTAATGGAGACCATACCTATGTCATGAGGTTGGGTAAATGAGACCCATTGTGTTGGTCCTATTGAGGCTTGAAGAATGAAACAATTAGCCATGTTGGTGTGTTCGTCAAGTAGTGTAAAATGTAGATGTCACGACATTGAGAAATGTGTGATAGGTGGGCAAAACAATTGTGACCATAGTGACAGATTTGTGGAATGTGGCAGCATGTGAGAGAGTTTTTCTGAGAGTGAGCTTGTATAGTGAGTTTGTTAGAGCAAGTGGAGAAGAGATGTTGAATAAGAATGTTGAAGAAAATCATGAGTTGATTCAACTTATTCATCAAAATGACTAAGAGAAAGAAAAAAAAACAACAAGTTCCATATGGACATCAAGATGGTTTTTTCATAAGAGGAAGTTGGTGGTTCCATCATAGTGAGTGCATAATGTACAACTTGGAAATTGGTGCCTCTTGAATTTGGGTGTTTGCTGAA
>APFE030966045.1:0-13500 GCA_000404065.3 Pinus taeda | reverse complement strand
AAAAAGTGGAAAGTTGTAAAGCAATATAAAAATCTTGAGAACTTTGAACACATTGGCTTCAAGAAGATACACCAGGTTCAATCCCAATTCCGATCCTCCTCTCGTATTTGAAAATCCTAATCTCATTCCACGAATACTTAGACAAGAAAGTTCACCAAGTCCTAGACCTGTGTTTAGATCTCATTCATGCCCTGTTGAGTGGTTGTTCCTTGAAGATCTCCCTTTTGACGAGTACTTTGGTCTCTCTCTGTTTAGAACCACATCTGATAGTGAACTGCTGGACATAGTCCAAGATCCAAAATTCATCAAAGAACTTGAACTCAAACGAGCCAACTTGTCTAGTAATCGAGATTCTCTGAACTCCCCTCAATCACCCGTTACCACCGATAGACTCCCTGAGTTTTTTGAAACATATTTTACATCACCATTCATACCTTCACGCCCTCATCAACCTATCACTATCCCTCAAACACCCATCACCTTTGTTACATCAACTCCCCTTGTTGTCTCAAATCCCCCAATTACCCCAACATCAATTTCAAATCCACCTCCAGTCATGGCTGCTCGATATGCACCCCTCGTTCTGCCTCAAAATCTGGATGATATGCCCGTTGATTACCAAAGTAAGACACCTCTTTTCGATGCTACTCAAAGTATTACAGCGCAACAACATGTTGACAAGATGAATGAGTTCTTTGACCTTCATGAGGTAGATGCAGAAAATGTTTCCATGAGATTATTTGTACAGAGCTTTGGAGTCAAGATACAAAAGTGGTTCAGAGCATTATTGGCAGCATCTATCAATACTTTGCTAGTTCTCCATAGACAATTCTTGGATCGATGGGAGGTAAAGAAAAAACCTCTCCAAATTCTATCTGAATATGAAAATATCAAAATGAATGTGGGTGAAAGTGTCCAATATTACCGTGTAAGGTTCAATGTAGTTTATAATGCTATTCCGGGTGACATTAAACCACCGATGGGGTTAGCATTGATCAAATTTCCAAACGACTTTGATGTTGATATGGCATATCAGTGGTGGGAAAGGGATCTTACCACACTTGAGGATATGCAAAAGAATGTTGTGAGTGTAGAGGCAAATCTATTAGCCAAAAGAGCAAGGTGAAAACTGAAAAGAAGGTAACCATAAAGGAAGAAGCATCTTCCTCAGATGTTAAGGCTGATAATATATTCCGGAAAATTGAGAAAATGTTTGGCCAGTTCACAATTGCAGATAAGCCTAAAACAACGATCAGAATTCCCAACTTTAGAGGACAATAGCAACCTCAATTCAAGATTAAACAAAGGCAGCAAAAGACACGAGATCAGTCGACACAACAACAGCAAGTCAGAACTTCTTTGCAGCAAAACTATGTGCATGGAATAGAGGATGAGGATGATGATGATCCGATGGTAGAGGCAAATCATTTCTTTACTGCTGATGGTTTTCCCATTTTTATCAAGGAAGATGAAGAATATTCAGAGGTCCCTGATGCTCAAAAGGATGAAGATTACATACTAGCAAATGAAGCAGTTTTGGAGGATGATTCGGATGATTATCAGCGAGGATATATGAATGCATTAACAGCAAAGCAGGAAAAATACTCATTGAGAAGCAGAGATGTACCAGTCAGTCTAGTTCAAAAGAGAAAGGAAGCACAATCCAAAAATGACTCCTCAAACATTCAAAAGAAATGGAAAGAGCCTATTGATCCAACTTCCAGCAAAGGACCATCTGCAAATAGCATTGCAAATGAGAAGAACAATCAACAAAGTGCAGCAAAAGAAAAAGTCAAAAAGAAGGACCCTCCAGTTAAAGAGGTAGATAAAGTTTCAGATTTTAGCTTAGAAAATGAGATTGCTAAATTAAAATTTTCAATTCCTTTGACTGAATTGATGAAGAATAGCAGCTATAAACACCAAGTGTCCAAAATTTTGCACATAGATCCTTTATCTGATATGGTTAATGTAGAAGATGATCACCCTGATTAGATTGTGGAACACATAAAACATGAGAAAAACTGATAACAGAAGAAGAAACTATGCAAAAACACCATACCACAAGTATCCCATAAAAATAGCTACAAATCCTGGTTTATTTCCTTGCCAAATTGTTGATAAAGGTGTACAATGTAGCTCAGAGGATCCAAGAGAGTCCAACCTTTGCTAATGATAGAAAAAATACATAATATAGACATCAAACCACCTATGCTAGCCATCAGGGTTCAAATCCAAAAGAAAAGGAGTTGTTATAACCATTTCCAAATAGGGAACAGGAATATAGGCAGTGGAACAACTTGCCTCTATAAGCATGGAAACTGATTCATTGACCCCCAAACCACCTCAAGCTGATGAATCTACCCTCTAAGATCATTTCACTATTAAATTTACATACCAAGGCATTAATTACAATCATAAAATCATCCATGAAGAGAGAGAAAGTAACTTGCAGTGAAAGTAGGTGAAAATTTGATTTTCTGGCAAACTAGCCCAATGCGTAGCGCCACAGGCCAGATGCACAGCGCCAATTTCCACCCACTTTTGGAGGCCTTCCCCTTAGTCAAATTGAGCCCAATATAGCTCATTGGAAACGTCTTCCTGTTGAGTTTCTCGAACATTTTGAAGTTTTGAATTTGGAGGTAATTTTCCCCCTCAAAAGTGAAATCTCCCAAGGTTGCTTCTGTGTGTCCAAAAAGAGGCAGAGAGGTCATTTTTTGGTAGTTTTTTGACCTTTTGGTGACCTAGTTTTCCCCCAAAATGCTGAAATTTTCTGGGTTAGATTCTCTCATCATGCTGAATCCAAATATATAAGCCTTTCCTCCAAAAATTTCTCCAGGGAAAAGCGCAGCACCATCTAGGCCAATTTCCTGTTTTCATAATTTCAAAATTTGAAAAAGACAAAAAATCATCAAAACTTGCTTAGATTTGATATGGGACACCACCATTAGTTGCTTTGATGGGCTAGTGAGGCTTCAGCCAATATTTTCAACTTATCTTGCTCCTTTTTTCTCTTTAAAGCCTTCTTCAACCTAGCTTTAAGCTTCCTGATCCTCATGTTACAGATTTTGTTGCGGGTCATGTAATGGTAGGCCATGTGGCGAAGAATCTTCTTGTCCCTATTGGCCTTCTCAATCAGCCCCTCAATATGTATGTTGACCCTCTCAAGACAAATTTCCCTAGCATTCTCAATTTCTTTAGCCTTTTGCCTTTTTGCTTTGCATCTTCGCTTCTTGGTCACTTGGCCTTTTTGCATCTTTGTTTTTAGTATCTCCAACTCCATGAGATCTTGTTTGTCACTCATTTGTTTGTTTTTTTGTTCCAATTACTTAATGACAAACTTGGCTCTCTCGAGGTTATCTGAAAAATCTTGAATTTGAGCTTCCCTCTCTTGAATAATAATGTCCTTGACTGTTTCTTCATCTTGAACTTCCAAGTGAATGATATCATCTCCATGATGAGTAAAATGTTGCTGTGGCTCCTCATGCTCAATGAGATCAAAATCTCTTTCCTCCTGATCATCAAGATCCTCTTCTTGCACCTTTCTCTTGCCCTTACTTTTTCCCTTGCTTTACTGGTCAACATCTACCTGTTTTGCTGAAGAAGAAGGAAAAGCCCCTTCCACACCTTGTGGACATAGCATTTTCCTATGGCATGATGATGAAGGCGAGAACCCTTCCACACTTGGTGGAGATAAAACTCACCTAGTAGCTGCAAAAACGTTCCCTAATGCCCCTCTTATATGTCACAAACACTTGCACTCCAACAGTTTCAGTCTCTTTGACCTTTTCATGTCCTGAAGGTCCACCTTCTTCATGACGTACTGATGAAACGATTTGTGCGCCTTTGAACATCTCATGAGAAATGAAAGTCTCCCATGGCATGTTAAGAAGGTTCAGTTGATGTAGAAAAATGATTTTAATCAAAGAGTAATGGAAAATACTATTCAATTGTTGGGGGTATGGCTTCCTCTTTACAATATGTGCCATCTTCTCAATGTTTCTGAACATGAAGTAAGGGATATTCATCATTCGTACTCTACGGAAATGCATCAGAAGTCTAATGTGGTAGGCATACAACTGGGAGAACCTACCTTCACAAGTGAAGTACTTGATAATGATTTTCATCAATAGAGCAAGCCTGTCTTCCAGAAACTTGAAAGGGAATACTCTCTTCATTTTCTCTTTGTATCTAGCCTTGATGTAAGGATCATAGTACTCCCTATCAATATCCTGACCTTTGTTCCATTTTTCACCCACATATGGAATACCTGTAGCCTCTGAGATGATAGATGGTGATATGGTGAATGTTATTCCAGCAAGGGTTACTTCATTATTGTCCAAATGTATCATAAACAACCTTGCCAACTCATGATGAAATTTGATTCTTTCTATCATTTCACAAAAATCAAAGCATGACTAGTGTTTAAAGCAAGAAATGGCAAATGGATAGGCTTGCATCTCCCTCAAACTAGTGGGCTCCTCTCTGATAATCCTTCCTTCTTTATGAGGCTTCCTTTGTTGTATGTTTCTCTCCCTAGAACTGTCACTAAGGGTGTCTTCTTCAAACTCATACTCATTGTCTCTTTCCATTGCTTTTGGTGGCTGTGAACACTTGTGGTCAATGATGGGAAGGGTGGATGAAATAAAGATGAGTATGAAGAGATTTTATGGATGAGTAGGGTTTTAGGGAGTGTGAATGGGATTTGTAGGGTTTCGGGATAGTGTAAGTGGGAGTGTGGGAATGGGGAAAATGTATGAGGGAATGGGATTTAGGAAATAGGTAAATGGGAATGGGGTTTGGTCTAGGGAATAATGGAAAGGATAGGGTAAGTAAAACAATGGAGAGATGATGAGAAATAAGGTTTCACCCTAGAGGCTAGGGTTTTAATTTTAAAAATTCTAAATACCAAGCTTAGCAATCAAAACCATAGATCATATGATATGATGATTGTACTTACTTGCAAGAAAGTGAATTGATGACTTTGAGGTAGATTTGGCAAGTGTAGAGCATTTTGAGCGATCTAGAGCTTGGCTGGGCAAATGCGCAGCGCCTCACACAAGTGTGCAGCACCTCATATAGGTGTGCAGCGCCTACCAGATGCATAGTGCCTGTGTAATTTTACATTGGAAAACCCTGCCAGGTGCACAGCGCCGGCCTCTGATGTACAACGCCAGCTAGAATTTCTCCAAAATCATAGCAACTGCACTCTTTTGCTCAATGACACTTAAAAATCGCTTCTTAGATCTCCTTTGGCACTTTGACTTCAACATTAGCATAGTGAAATGATCAATAGAGGATGGGCTTTATATGGCTTTCACATTTTTATTTTTGATGGTGAAAACCCCCTTTCATAATGTCTATTTGCTTTTTCAAATTCTCTATTTTTGGATGCTTGATCTTTTTGCTTTGATAGGTGGACTGATGCACAAATTCTTTGACTTTTGCAATGGCAAGTACTTGGCAATATCATCGGGTGACCAGGAGCAGCATGGAACCATTTATTACATATGAGAACAATAAAATTACATCAAATTTAAATATGAAATACAAATGCTCTGTTTTCACCTCAAAACTAGTTTTGAGGTGAGAACTTCATTAAGCTTACAAATTAAGAAATTAGGACTTTTCTGATCATTATTATCATCCTCATGTGTCTGCTAACCATTATTGGCAATAATCACTGAATTTTGACCATGGTTAAAACCCTAAGACCTAATGGGACTGAAACCCTATGCAATTAATGAAATGAACTGAAAATGAGCATGAATCATTGACTGAAAGGTATGAAAGGAGGTCAGCGAGTACATATCATGAGGGAAAAACTGAAATGAATCCTACCATCAATAGATCCATGACCTAATGGAATGCAACCTCATCAGAATGGGGCTCCTAGTATGAAATGCAAAAGAGTAAATTTTGATCACTAATGGCAGTATGAAGACATTGACACTAACAGAATCAATAGCATAAATATTTTCTCTAACTTCACAATATTTAGTGCATTCTAACCCCAAGGACCCTATTTTTGAAAGGCATGATATTATTTGTGGATATGTTGCCTACCATGCAATTATGCACAATAGATTTTTGATTTTCAATAAGAATATAAAAATGGTAAACCTTTCCTCTTACTCTTTGTTGAAATTAATTGGGTCTTTCATGACTACCAACTAAAGCTACTTCTATTCTTAAATTTGATGGATCCGTGTTCTACAAGATTTTAGTAAGTTCTCTATTTTTTGAGGTAGTCAAGAAGAGACAGACTGATTTGCAACTTCCTAAATTTATCCAATATTGTAAGGCAATTTTATTGTGGTGCTATCTTGTTCCTTTGTAAAATATGGAGTTCCTTGTTGTGCTGTTGATTGAGGTGCATTATAA
Source organism: Pinus taeda (assembly GCA_000404065.3). Classification (NCBI taxonomy): domain Eukaryota; kingdom Viridiplantae; phylum Streptophyta; class Pinopsida; order Pinales; family Pinaceae; genus Pinus; species Pinus taeda. The sequence goes on along the minus strand of APFE030966045.1, from coordinate 7,119 downwards.
TATTTTTTCCTTAATTGACTTAATTATCAAGATTGAGTTTTATTGTTTGAGCTTTTGTCTAAACCAAATTTTCTTGGTATTCTTTAGAATTTTCTAGTTAATCAAATTCATCATAATTAAGAATCTGCATATTTTCTTCATATTGCATTGATTCTAAGATATGAGACACTTAAATTATTTCAACATTAATGGATATAAATATTCTTAAGTTTCTTCAAACACATCATCTTCTCCTAATACAACTACACTTGGATTTCGCATGCAAGGTGCTTTTGGTCTATGGACTTCAAGTCTTTGACTTCTATCAATTCATTCTCTAGGGTTTGGTAATCATAATTCTTCCTTCATGGGACAATGTTTGTGAAATAATATTATCGCTTCTCTTGAGAAAAGTAATCTCATTTTGCATTTGTTGCAGTGTGTAATTAATCTACACAATGTTTTCCTATTGTTGTGTTCTTGACACTTTGTATACAACATTTCTTATGTTTGGAGGTTGTCCTCAAGAATCTTCTCTTCCAACTCCTTGGTATTCAAAACTACTTCTCACAATTCCTTAATCTTGTAAAATTCCTCTATCAATTGATTGATCTTGTATCAACCTAGATGAGGAGTAAGGCTAAGAAGATACTGTTATCATAGATGCTCCCATCTAGACATTATGCCTACAAATTTCAATGATAACATTTGAGGTAACAATATTCCCCCCTTCTTTTTATAGAGAGATCACTCCCCTTTAACAAATAACTTTCAAATTCAAGAAAATATAGAAAACGGTAGAGACTTGAGATAGGACCAAACATTAAATATTCACAATGAGATAATACATATTGATATAGGAATTAAATAAAGTTTCGAAACTAATAATTTCCAGCATAATTTTGAGTAAAGAATCAAACATTTTTACATAAGAAATTAATCGTGGAATGCATTTACAAATAATTTTAAAACAAATTTTCATTCAGACTCATTAGTATGAAAAGATTTACACTCTTGTAATCTTCAAGCTTAAAAGTCAAATTTGAAAGATTACACTAGAGATGGACTCTTGGTAGTTCTTGAAGGAACCTCTAAAATATATTCAAGTGTTTAAATAAGATATATAATATTCTAGAAATAAAAAATGCATTCATCCATTTAAGGATATGGACGGGGCTCCCACTAACCATATACTAAAGAAAAAATAGTGTTGGAAAAACCTTTGTTTTGTGTTGAAGACTTCTTCCATTTAAAATACTTGACATGTGCCTAAAACCTAACAATTGATATTGTCGATGAGTTATCTTGAAGTCGGTACATTCTTTAAATTATCTCCGAGCAGTTACCCAAGGGAATTTTGTAAAGGTGCAATGGTGACTTCTTGTTTCACTCAAACTTGAAGTACCTCATCTTGAATGCCTTTTTAAATCATAACCAACTTGATGTACTATGTCAAATTGGTCTTTCTTGCTAATGAAATGAATTAATCACTTTTCAGTTTTCTCTTTCAGGTAATCAACAAGTTTGTTGAAGTCATTTACTCATTTGATCCTGGCTATAATGGTTATTTAAGTCAGCGAGAAATGTGCCAAATTTAATACCATATAGCTTAAGTCACATGAAGCATGCGATGGCCTTAATGATATAATGCATTTTGAAAATATGTCAAGAGGAGAATAATGAATATGAGAATTGAATATCAGATGTTACCAAGGAATTCCTCAAGTATCTACATGCAAGAAGAGAGAAAGTGTAGTAATGCCTAGGTAGGGAATCATGTGAGAAAGAATAAAAGGTAATGTAGGAGGAATTCACGTGAGAGGAGCTCATGTGGGAGGAGAAGTGAAGAAAAGGCATGTTGTAACTTGCATCAATGATAAAATGGGTATGTATAGGAAAATGTATAATTTATATGTTGTGGAAATGAGGGTACAAATTTCAAAACGTGAGATGTTGGTGCAAGATGACTTGAAGAAAAACAGGGTATGCAACCTACATACACAAAAACAACCAATTGTGGTGAATTTTCTGGGTTGTGATTAATGCAAGAGCGATAACATAGAAAAGTGTTTAACACCACACAAATGTAAAATTTATTAAGTATCATAAAAAATCAGAGACTTGGCAATAATATACAGTGAGAGAAGACACATACAACTTATCAATAATTGTTAGTCAACAAGACTCTTAAACAAAAGCATTGTCGAGATGAGAATGCCAAAAATTAGATAATTGAAGTGCGGTAAACCAAAAATGAATGAAAAATAGAATAAAATAAAGAATAGAAGCATTATTGTAATACCAAAAAATAAAAAAACATTTGGTTCATAATAGATCCACATATCTTCTCTAACATAATAGTGATATATTATTTTCATTCCTTGTTTTGAAGCTATCAATGATGTAATTAATTCTTATACCTACCAGGGATAGGTATATGGCAATTAATATCACCTTGATGACTTGATAGATATCACACTGACAACCTATTAACTATTTTGACTTATCTTTATATCACTCGTTTAACAAAAGTTTTTTTTTTTTTGCAAGCAAGCTAATTTTTTTTTATATTTTAAAAAATATACGTAGAATACAATCATGGAGGTTTGGAATAGTTATTTGTGGACAGAACAACATGAATGTGTTAAGAGAGAATTCGGGAGACCATTTTCCCATGAGAGGGAACCCACATGGTCTCTCAAAGAGTTTTGAACAAAAAGTGGTAACATAGAGACAAAAGAGAAAATTAAAAATGACTAAAACAAAGAGGACAAGAGAAAAATTGGGGAGACCAACTTCCCATGAAAAGGAAACGAGACGCTCTCTCTAAGAGTTCAAAGCCGTAATGGTTATAAAATTACACCAAAACAAAGTAAACATAATTGAAACATAAATAACCTGCAAAATTAATACTCTAAGAAAGATTATCTAGGGAATTTAGCATGCCTGCTTGGGCAGTGCCTTGTCCTCATAAGTCTTGGTTTGGGTGAGATGCACTTGCTTCCTGGGAACCTTACCTTCCAAAGTTTTTTCCTTCCTAGCCAATTCTTGTTGCTCTAGGTAGAGCAAGGGGTTATCTTATCCTTTAGGAATCCAAGGGGAATACTCCCATTAGATGAATTCCCCCCCAGTGTATGATTTTACTTTTCTTTATGAGGGCTCCCCTTTGGTTTCTCCCTCAATGCCGAACTCGCTGGATAGGTTCATCACTTTCCTAACTAGTTCAGGTGAGATGTGACTATCGATCGCCATTTTTTATTGTCTTGAGGTTCTGCGTGAGCCAGAATGGAAAGTCTTTTCCCTTGATGGGGGGATTCCACTGCTTCAATCGTTGTATTCGAATTAGACAACACTAGAGGAGGGGGAGGAGGGGAAATGGAAATTCCATTGCTCTAGACATGTTTGTTAATCCCTTTGTGTGTGAAGCAGAAAGGCATTGAGTTCAACAAATCTTCTTTCAGATCTCTCCCAGGCTTGTTTCTACTCAGAGAATTGTCTACAAAGAAAATTATGTATGAACTAGTGGCCATTCGCTATATTTCATCTCTCCTCAATGTCCATGGCAACAATGAGGTGGTGGATATGAATAGGCATGTCCTCATCAAACTGTTATTTTCCTTAACAAGGTAGGGGAGAGAGAGGTTGGCACCAATGACCTTTGCCCCCACATCTAGCTCGACCACGTTCCCTCGCCAAGATGAATAGACCTATAAAATCTCTTCCCCAAACCTGAAAAAACCTAAGTTTGATTGCTACTCTCGACCCGCATTAAACATCCACCTGTAGAGTAGAGAGGATGAAAGAAGAAATGTTGGAGCGAATGTCAGAATCCACAGTAATGGTGGAATGCATGTGATGCTCTAATCTTAATGGTTTTTTCTTCATGTAGACCTCCTTCAATTGAATGCAATGAATGTGGTTTGTGGTGAGTGCCAGGAATGGTTGGCACCTAACTATTCCCATTAAGACTTCGTGAAATGGTGGCATGTGACGACTACCCCTCCTTGTTTCGCATGTGATTACCGAGATTTGCGGAACCAAAGCTTTTTTTAATTGTATTTAAAATGATTTAATTTTTATAAATATTTTTTGATTGGGAAGGAAAATAAATGTCTTATTATGGCCTTCACTATTCCCAACGTATATTTTTCTTTAAAAAGTTTACATTAGCCTAAGTCCTGGAAGTGTGTATATTGCATTGACTCCAAATCAGTGGTTGTGACTTATTTTTGCCTTTCCACTGGCTACACCTTCCACCACCACACCACCGCCTCTCTCCACTGCCTAAACCCATTGCTCAATCTCCCTTCTTAAGAAACTTTCTCCCCCTCTATAGCTTTATATAGATATATAAGATGAACAATATTCTTGAATCACCACCTACACAACACTACTAACACCAAGGATTCATCTGCAAACTAGGGGAAGGGATACCAAGAAAAACCGTATTAGGAAAACTAAGAGTTAAGCCATACTTGATTCTTTGCAAGAGGCTTATTTTTTATCACTGGGACTATAATAAACAAGTGATAATACAATATCGGCTTGGTCTACCTCAAAATCAGCTCGTCTTGATTCCCAACTTCATATTACTGAATTAGGAGGGAGGCAAGATGGACTATAAACTTTGGAATATCTGAAAACATTGAATAAATCTAAATTTCACTATATTCACTATAATATGTATGATTTTTTTATGTTCTTCAAATACTTAAAAAAAAACCTTAACACAATAACATTTAACTATGATTGACTCTGTAATTATAATTGTCTTTTTTATTTATATATGGTTGTCTTTATTGTAGTGTTTCCATTTCTAGTGTGTTGGATTACTTGTATAACAACAAGAAGTCCAATATACCTAAAATAACCCTATGAGATAGATTGACATCAAATCAGATTTGAAGTATCAGCATCATAGAAGTCAATGCGTAACAAAATACTATGATACAGATTGACATCAAATCAGATTTGTAGTATTAGCATCATAGTTTTCATTAGCAATGAAAACCCAACTCAAAATGAATTAGCAAACCATTCACACTACTAACCTAGGCAAAGATTCATAATGGGGCTTCGAATAGGAGTTAGATTTAGTCAAATACCGAAAAAAAAAACGAATAATTGAAATCATTGGCATATGGGATCATTTGTGCTTATTTTTTCTTCAATCTCTAAAGCAAAGCAACGAGCTTCACCGAGATTTTCTATAACGAAGAAAATTTTGTGCGTAGAAAACCAAGTTAGGTTCCCCCACAAAGTGCGTGGATGGATAATCCACAAAGATACCTTTCCAATGGTATATTAAACTTAAGAAATATCCTAAGGGTTGTATATATAGTGTGTTTTGAAGTTATGTGGTTAGCTTTAGTTGTTGAAGTTTAGAGTTCTGGGCCCCTTATGAAGAAAATAGGTTGTCTATGGCTACAATGTCGAACTTCAAACAATTTGGACCAATATGGATGTTTGGGCCATGTGATTTTTTCAAGGATGTAGGTGCAAAATATTCCTAAAATCAAACTCATTTTCAAATTTCATGTGCTTTGTCCACAGATAAAGTGTCGAACCGTGAATAGTTCAGACTCATTTGGATGTTGCAGCGAGGTAATTTGTTTAAGGATGTAGGTGCAGAAGAGTCCAAAACCAAAACTCATGGTCTGAGTTCATGTGTTGGTGAAGTTCCAAACTATACTGGGAATTCATTCCTGAAGGGTTCTTTTAAAGGAAACATAAGAAAAGAACCGAGACCCAGTCTTTCCTCCTATAAAGTTTTGATGACGTGGCATGATAATGTGGTTATTAAAGTGAGTATAGGTGCTGCCAAATAGATCGAGGTGATGGCATGGAATTCTAGACAAGTGACACATGGCAGGAAAATATGGACTCTTTGGATGGAAATGTGGGCCAAATCCATGTGACACGTGGCATCATTTAGATGTTGAAGTGTGGCACGATGACATCACCATGACATGAGAAGTTTTGTCAGCGAATGATGTGGCATAATGTTGGTATTTGAGTCAGCGGATCAAGTTTTCAGATGATTTCATTTTTTGTAGAATTTCTAAAATTCTACTAAATCCCATATTGTGGGACCTGTAATAAGTTTATACCTTTTTATTTCACCTTTATTGCCTTCATGAGGAGGTGAAACAAATGAATAAGTGGCTCCCTTTGGAACACCATCAATCTCTTCAAGGTTGTTAGATTCTCCCCAACTCTCTGGTTCAAGTGTGTGCTTCTGAACACCTGCATCCTGCAACTGATGTTTCAAGCTATTGCATTCCTCCTTAATACAATCTTCACACTCTGTAATGCAACCCCTTCCTGGAGCCGTTTCAATGGCCTTCATGGCAGCTTTGGAACACTTTCCATAAGACTGTCCATAGCCAAGACCCAAATACTTAGGCCTTTCCTCTTCACCTTTGTAAACTCAAACAATAGTCCGTCTACAAACAACATACAATCAACCTCTGACAATCAATCCTTGACTGCCCAAACACCTTTTAGACAAGCAATCTTTGCTCTATCAATCAAGAATTCTGATATAACCTTCTTTGAAGGTGTGGTTAATCAATCTTAGGCTCTGATACCACCTGATCTGAAAATGGGGCTCTTAGGCTTCCTGTCTAAGTTACAAGAACCTCTCCCACTTCCAAAACATTAAATATCGCCAACTCTTCATGATTAACCAATGCAGAATTAAAAATGCTTGAAACTATAGGTGTATGCTGGTATTTGATTTAACTGATTATATGCTTTAAAATATGTTGTTTGTGCTGATATGTAAATGTGCTTGAACTGATATAAATACATATAACAATAAATAATGAAGCAGTAAAAACAAACACAGAGCAACAATATTAATTTGGAGTTCACCCAAAACTTTTGGGCTACATCTCCGTGAACTCTAGTAAACTCAACTAGGCTCTCTGAGATTATGGTATAAGTCCTTTTAACAAGCTCTTGGCTCAACTCCTTCTGTTTTGCACAGAAACAGTGGGTTCATGTTGAAAAGTGTCCAACAAGAAATGCTTGTTGAGAATGCAACAAGATGATGGAGCTTAGTGGAAAGGAGTCGCCTTCACTAAGTGGGCCCGCAGGCTATTTTTGGCGCAAGTCTATTTTTAGACTATGTCTATT